>QQSS02015787.1:2928-17041 GCA_003687565.2 Craspedacusta sowerbii | reverse complement strand
AAAACCTCACTGGCAACAGTATCAGAAGAACTTACTCATTTACAATGATTTATAAACCCTGGATGATTTTCATCATGCAAAAAAACTTCTCTACTTGCACGGTTGCATTGTTTTCTAGCTTTATTCTTTGAGGTTGCGTTGACCTCGTTATAAAAATCAGGTTCTCGGAGGCCTAGGAGCGCTAATGCGAGGACAAAAACTCTCATCTGTGGAAACACTTGCAGGATAGTGACGTAAAATGGTGTGCACGTATGATGAATATTCATCGGTTGAGGCCGTCATTAAAAACTCAAGATAACCATCTAAATTATCTCCCTGTACTTTGTTTCCATTCAGTTACTTTCCATCTCTTACCTCCCTCCCTGTGGTCAGTTGCTATCTTCCTATTGCAAAATGCGTTGTTGCTATGTAACGATATTTATTTTATAAGTTTAATATGTGTTAATTGGCTTTGTTTAAGTTGCGAATTGTCAATCTAGATTCATTCTCCTTTGGTCCAACGTTTAGTGTGTTAGGTGATCTTCTTAAACTTGCAGTCATAACTATTGGTGTGTTCACTCCTCCTTTTCATAGTACTTTCCGATGATTTAGTGTATTCGAGAGTTGAGAGTGATGATTGATTACCGAAAAATCTCCTCAAAATTTAACCAAGTTGTTTTAATTCGGAACACTGCGAAATGCTTTGTATTTCTTCAGCCTTCGGCAGTATTTTCTGTGGGCTTCATAAATGCGAGGCGGCACTTAGCAGCCAACGGCCTGGCAGTTTAGTTTCGCGCTGTCTTATCACTAAGTCACGTGATTTAACACTGTCACGTGAAAACTTACTATGTGCACCTTTGCTGGGGGCTTATCCTTATTACGATCAACGCGCTCTGGTTCTTCATGGCTTCCAAGTGGAAGACATCGAAGGATGATTTGATACAAAATTGCATCCGCTAACTCCATGGGTATGGAAACAAATCATGTAGATACTGCACCCGAAATAATATCAGCTAGCATCCAAGAAGGGTATTGTACTCTTATTTTTGATCTTGTGCGCCAAGTTAAATCGGTGGAAATAATGCTGGTTTCCCTTGACCTACAGGATTCCTGAGCGAGCTCTAGTTTGTAGTCGTTAATGTTTGAATATAATAGTGCCCTGGCTAATTCAGAGTGCTTCTTTAAATTTCCCTTAGATTCTGCTCATAATAAAGCTGGGCAGACGAGCTCCCATTAGATTTTTTCTGTATTTTGTCACTAGTTAGGACTGAGTGCTTAACATTGTGTGGTTCTTTGGTTTCAGCATAAAGAGCATGCCATTCCTCTCTGATTCCTTACAGTCGAGCATCTCTTGTGTGAATTTTAATGCTAACGAATCAGCTTCGCTTGTACTTGCTCCTTCTTGGGAGACCAGAGAGGAAAATTCCGGCAATTTGGTTAATGGTTTGCTTCCGGATGCCGGAAAAGTCGATGCTTCGCCATCGGTGAGAATCTTTAAATGCATTAAGTTAAATTACAGACCAGAGTGGGGTAGTCAGCAAATTCGTTATGTTTGTTTGACCATGCCAGAGATGGCTTGAGTTTGGTTGGGAACCGTGATAAATTTTCATAATTTCTCATATCATTGTCGAAAGTTTCAGGTTTCTTTTTTCAATTCGGTGCTGGTAGTGCCTGAAGTTTGTAAAATATCATATTTTGATTCGTCAATATTTTGTTGATCTTGCCGTCTGGTTAAGTGACTTTGTTTTATCTGGTCCTGCAATTGTTGAGTTCCGTCGGTGAAGGCGCCATAGTTTGCGAAGCTTTTTGTTCGCCTTACGTATGATCCTCTTCTAAATGACTTTCTGAAGTTGATTCCGCTTGGCCCGCCACCATCTAAGATAATGAAGAAGAAAGGTTCTTCAAAACGCGTTGGAAAGGGTAGAAACACGAACCAGCTTCAATATCTCTCGAAAGTTGTAATGAAGCAAGTTTGGAAGCATCAATTTGCCTGGCCTTTCCACAAACCTGTTGATGCTATGAAGCTGAATATACCTGTAAGTTAATTGCGTAATTTGATAATAAGCTAGTGTATTAATTTATTCTGGTAATATTTTTGCTATGTAGGTTTGTGAATTTTGTATATAATTAAATGTGAGGTGCATGAACTTTACGACCAGTTTGACAATTTTTCTTGCCCCATTTTATTTTGCAAGTCCTGTGCTTCTGATTACTGATTGCTGGTAAATTTTATCTTCTAAGTTGTACTGAAGTATGTTTTCTGGTGTTTAGGTGACTTTAACATTGATTTGCCTGTGTAGGATTATTATGAGATCATACAGCGTCCAATGGATCTTGGTACGATTAAAAAAAAGCTTGAGATGGGTGATTATACATCTGCTAAAGACTGCATTGAGGATTTCGAATTGGTTTTCAATAACTGCTATTATTATAACAAGCCTGGTGAGGTATGAGCTTGGTGATTTGCTTTCACAATGTCGCAAATTTGACTTTGCATATGGTTCAGTATATTAAATATTTTACTTTATGCTAGCATATGCTTTTTTGTGTTATAGACTGTGACTTAAAGTCCTTTACTGATTCTGAGTTAGTTATTGAGCAATAGCCCAAAAAAAATTTCTTGGCAGTTGGAGGTATAATGGAAATGTTTGTGAGGTCTTTCCCTAGTCGTTACTGTAGTTTACATAAGCATGCTGGTATTTAGGATGTTGTTATAATGGCTGAAGCTGTGCAGAAGTTTTTCAAAGAGAAGCTTTCAATGATGCCTCCTGAAGAAATTGAAATCACTGGTAAAAGTTCAAGCAAGCCAGTTGTGAAAAAGGCAACCTCATCCACTCCAGGTGATCCAGATGAACCTGCTGCAAAGCGGGAAAAGAGAGTCCCTAGCACTCGTACTAGAACAACTGCTGCTGGTAGGCTTAATGATATTTTCTCCTGATCTTCTCTATCCTGAATATGTGAAAATAATCTTAGAACTGCACTCCGAAGACTATGAGTTTGCTTGAAATCTACCCATCTTGAATATTGGAGGTACCTGGAAAGAGGCTTAAACTGAAGCTTTTCTATTATAGCTGTGTCAGTTAAGATTTAACTTTTATTTGTTGTCTCTCTTTCAAAACACCTCCATGGTGTTTGATGAGTGAGGCGCGACTGTACTTATTGATGGTGTTAGAAAGCGAAATCTCAAGATATAGGGGTATTTTAATATAGCAGTGACAAAGCAAGCAAGGCATGCAGAGTTCATTAATTGCATGTGTTTGCGTTTTATTGGTTTCTTCAAAAGCTGTGATGAAAGCACCTAAAATGTAGTGGCGGTGCCAGCAGAATGAGCAACCTATTTGGATAAAATATAAAGAGCATACATTTTGATCTCATGTTTATCTATCAATGTATTTGTGATTCTCATGTTTATCTATCAATGTATTTGTGATTCCCTAAGGGAACTATGTAGTAGATGCTATGTGCTTATTGATCTGATTATTTTAGATACTACCCAGCCATCTCTCACATCCCCACCTCCAGTTGACACTCCATTTTCTCCTTTGATGTCACCACTGGCTATCAAGCCAAAGGCTATAAGTCCAGCATCAGCTGTTGTAACTTCAACTGTGTCTGCTCCAGCTACTCTTCTGCACTCCCCTATGCGAATGGTTGGTGTTGTGTTATAGTTCTTTAACATTTTATTTGAAAATAACTTTATCTGGCCAATGCTTGCTTTGTGTATTAAAATATAAAAGCAATTCACTTATTTGTTCATGTTTTCAACTTTTGTAGAAAGATTGGATTCCGAAAGTTACGCATTGGTCTTCGTGAAATGTACTGTTTGCACTTTAAGATCACTTAAAAGTCAATTTCAAAATTTCTAGTCTATTTCTAGCCTCTCTAGTCCTTTGCCCCTCATTAAAAGTTGGCTTTGTTCGCCTACCAATGTCACACTAAACCTGCACAACAGTCAAAATAATCTTGTTAATGTATTCCTTACCTTTAAACCCAATCCCCTTTTTGTAAAGTGTTGGCGTGATACTAACATATATCTAGGTCAGTAAGACCGCATGTTAATGCATAGCTGTTGATTCAAGGAGCCTCATCAGAAGTTAAAAACGTCTGCTCATTGTGTACTTCGTGTTCCAGCATAAGCGTTATATTTGACTAAAGCTTGTTTTTGCAAATCTAATTCCTAAAATTTGTGTAATATTTAAGCGTAAATTAAGAGCTGCTGTGAATTCCTTAGGTGAAATCAGGTGTCAAGCGAAAAAAGGCTGATACAACTACACCTGGAATGACAGAGCCTTTGCTTCTGTCTCCTCTACCGGTAGCTGCTCAGATTCCTGGAAGAAGAGAGTCATCGCATCGCACAATAAAAAAGCCCCTGAAAGATCTTCCTGTTGACTCAACTACAAAAGTGGTATGCCTGTAGACTAATGATTTAAACTACCACTGTGTGCACCAAAGCAGCGTTACTGCTGCTATTTATGCAGTTTGCACTTTCAGCCTGTAAGAAACAGGCGAATGCTGTTGTTGATAGCAATCATATAACATTTCTTCTAACATATAAAATTTACCTTTCCTTGAACACCCTAGTTTTTGAATATCTAATCATCTAACATTTTATTTAAATTAAAGACATAAATTAAAATGCCAGCTCTTAATGTGTAGAGCGACAATTCTAAAGTTAAACCTTGATCCACTAAGTCTTTGTATGTCTGAGATGCCAGAGCACTAGATCTGGCCCATATCTTGTTGCAGGCGGTATAGTATGCATTATATATATTAAATAGGTACTAAAGCTTAAGCTTCTGTTTCCCTGATGCTGTATTTTTGAGATCAATTATCAAAGCCTGTACTTCTGTTGTATAAGTCATATATTTGCTGGTGGCCTCTGGTTATGAATAGAAAGTATTATTATTATAAGTTTTTGTGGATGGTTATAGGTTTGATATCTTGTAACTGTCATTAATATGCTATGCAATGTTTTGACAAGCTGTACTCTTGTAAAGGTCACAATTCTTTTTTTTTCTTCGGTGACGACGGTAGTAGTTCTTAATGGTTCTGGTTTATTGTGCGACGTTTTGCTTTCTTTGTATGTTATGATATGTTAAAATTTTGATCGCTGAATTCCTGAATTTTCTCTCAGGATATGTAAAAATTTCTTTTGGTTGCATCGTTTTGCTAACCACACATACGAAAGATGTAAGCTACTATTTGAAAATTATGATAATTACTTTCTTCATTTAAAAATCGCTCCTTGCGAGCACTGCGTTTCCATGGAGCACTACATATTAATGTTTACTTGAAACCAAGTACCTTCGAACTGCAAACTATAAATTAGATCTAGGATTTATACTGACTTTATTGTCTGAATGTTAAAAATTCAAATGTTAGTTATGTTGACACTTAGTTATGTCGTGACAGTAATATTACGATATAAGTTATTTGGTTTTAGATCTCCTGGACATAGCTCACCCTTCATAGTAAATAAGGTTGTCATTACCCTTTTTGATAATTTCGTATTTATTTAGATTATACATGGGAAGAAGAAAGGCAGACTCAATGAGCAACTTAAGTACTGTCACAACTTGCTGAAGGAGATGTTCAACAAAAAGCATCAGAGTTATTCATGGCCTTTCTACATGCCCGTTGATGCTGAAGGGCTTGGTTTGCATGACTATTATGATATAATCAAGACACCGATGGATCTGACTACCATTAAGGCTAGTTGACTTACTGAATCTTCCTATAGGTTTGCTTTTAAAATTCTCTATGATTTTTTTAGTGTCAAGGTTGCTTATTTTAAGAATGAAATTTAGTGTTAATCATGAGTTTTACTTCACTTTTGTTCTAGAACAAAATGGAGGCACGAGAATACAGTTCACCACAGGAGTTTGCATCAGATGTTAGGCTGATTTTTACAAACTGTTACAAGTATAACCCATTGGACCATGATGTTGTGAAAATGGCTCGAAAGCTGCAAGATGTTTTTGAATACAAGTTTGGAAAGATGCCTGATGAACCTGAGCTGATGTCTGAGCCCTTGACACCCACGGTTAGCACAACTATAAGCAATTATCCAAAGTCTAAAGGAAAATTAGTCATGAAGTCGGAATCAGAGGTAGATTCAGCAAGTGAGCCAGACAGCAGTTCTGAGGCAGAAGACAGCGAAGCAGAAAGGAAGCGTAAGTTGGCTGAACTTGAAGCTCAACTGATATCAGTGCATGAGCAATTATCGAAGTTAACAAAAGTTGAAAAAGAGCGAAAAGTTGAAAAAGCAGTGAAGAAGAAGAAAAAGAAAGACAAAGACAAGGCCAAGGACAATAAACTTGATAAGATCAAAGCAACTGGCAAGGAAAAAAAGGACAAGGTTAGCAGTAGTAAAGAAGATATCACACCGAAGACTACGGAAAAGGAGTTTGCAAAGCTTCAGAAGAAGGATAATGTTAAGAAGTCAAAACAAAATAAGAAGCTGCTTCCTTCTCTCACTGACGCACCGTCTCTTGAATTGCCAGTTAAAACGAGTCCTGTGGATATTACTTCAGACAAAAAGGATTTACCTAAGAAGCCTCCTCCAAATATCGTGCCTGTTTCAGTCAAGAAGCGTGCATCTGCTTCAGAGCGTTCCAAGAAGAGCAAGTGAGTTTATATTGTCACATATCGGCTGGTAGTTAATTTTATTTTGGTTCCTGGTCCTGTATGTGTTTGATGTTTGTGGCTATTATTTGGGTTGCTTAACCGTGCCTCACTATCTTATTGTAATTTTTAAGCCATGTACGTACACATGTCCAGATCTGGTTCTAGACAGGCAAGATGAATAAATGCCCAAAGTTTGAACTTTGATAATGAGGTCAAACCTTGGCAATTAAGAAATTCATGGATAGTTTGTTAACTAGGGTATTGTTCCATCCATCTGAAGAGCCTGTTTCCTACGCAAAATATGCTTTTTGCTTTTCTAATTTGGCCCTGACCATATATGACTTAAGCTTGGCGGTTTGCTTATGCAAAGATGCCACAGCATTAGCAAAGGCAAATGAGGCCATGTTTTTTCTGATTCATATTTTAAAAACCCAATTGCCCACAACTAAATGTTACCTTGAAGCTAAAATATATTAGCGAAAGCTCTAGCTGTAAATTAGTGTATTACGTATCAAAGTAAATAAATCCTAACTACTGCAAGGTATGGTTGGCTGAATGTTTATTTATCGGTTTGATTCCTCTGGATGTTCGTGTGTGCTATGCCTCTTTTTCATTTTCCTAGTACGGATTGGGCGTGAGCGCCCTATCGCTTTTGTTGGTGCTTAATAGCCAGTTAGCCATGTAGGTTCATCGGGGGTTCTACAGGCCGGGTTTGCTTCCGGCAGTCGCTAGTAGCTAACTGGCAGATTTTTGTTATATGCCTACATTCCTAAACAAATCCCGTATTATCTATGCAGCGAACGTCTTTGAAGTGATAACTAGCACGTTTTTGTGTGTAGTTATTAGCTATATTGCCTTATACCCTCAACCTGTCAATTTAACTGGTATTTAAAGCGTGCTGATTTATCTATGTCGGGAAATAACCGCAAAGGAACCTTCTTCAGAAAAGGCTTTTAGGAAATCTTAAAAGTTGCTTTAACGAAATCGAAGCACAATATTAAATTAGCTCCTTTTTTGGCAGGCTTGCAGCCAAAAAGAAAGAACTGGCAGAAGATTCGGAAGATGAAGGAGGCGTTGTTGTCCCGATGAGTTATGACGAGAAAAGGCAGCTCAGTTTGGACATTAATAAATTGCCAGGTAACCAATCTTCTATGGTCTTATTTTGTTTGCGTGTGAACTGGATTTTTGTGGAGTTGATAAGGTCTATTTGATGTAAAATTACTTGGCTCTTGCATGTTTTAAGCAATATTTTAGTTTGCTCATCTCAATTTAGGCAGTCGGTTGATTTTAAGTAAGCTACTTGACTAGACAGTTTTTTTTACATATGAAGCATGTGCTGGTTATTCTTGTTAAATGTTTTATATGAGAAGCAAAATGTTTTCTCAAACTGCTGTACTATTTCAATAAGTGTCAATACTTTAGTGGTTTACTGATCACAACGTTCATATTTCATTATATTTATTGCTTGAATAGTTTTGTTTTGCTTTGCATAAAAGAGTAGCTCAGTTAGAAATGCTTTGGCTCCTCAAAAAAAAAAAAAGATTTTTCTGTATGCCTTAAAAGGAAGTTTATGTAGTATCATCTTTGAGTAATTTTTCCTCTACTACATTACATAAAGATACCATTTGTAGCTGTCTGAATTGGTGCTTATGTTTTACCAGTTTGCTACAAGCAGAACCTTCATGAAACAAATTCTCGCGAAAAAGGCGAATCAAAAGTTTTTTAAACCTTGTATAACGAAGTTGCTGGTAAAGCAGGGCTTGCAGAGATACGGTACTGAGTCTATATTTCTAAAAAAAAAAAGAGCTTCTACTGAGACGGCCTGCCTCTGAATGCACGTTATATTCTATGTCATTGGAAATTTTTTTCGTCTATGTACCCATCGCCAAATATGGTCTTTTCAGTTGTTTAGGACCTAGTACTGCCGCTGTTCCCATAGCCATCCGCTTTATTGCTAGCTGCTTATATTTTTAAAGACTTTAGGCTCATTCCTGTAAGGCACCATCAGGTGGATGAAATAGAAAATAATTCTCGGTAACAGGAGACTTGCGGTTGGACTTACAGCAATGCCCAGTATGCTACTTTGTTGCAAGTTACAATCAATTGCTAATTTTTAAAAAAGTTGTAAATTGCAATGTTGCGCGCTGTTACGTTTGTTTTCTGCAAAAATGTTGGCGCTACCTCTTACGGTCTAGGCGGTGTATGCGTTAGTTACTTAATTTGTTTCTTTCCATGTTTCCGTAAGAGTTTAGGCCGTGACCCCTTTGTTCCTGTTAGTTTTTTTTGTTGCGAGCTTACGATGCATTACTTCAGGCATGCTACATCATATTCCTAGGTGACAAGCTTGGAAAGGTAGTTCACATTATCCAATCCAAGGAGCCGAATATTAAAGGAAGCAATCCAGATGAAATAGAAATTGACTTTGAGACGTTGAAGCCAGAGACCCTTAGAGAACTTGAAAAATATGTTAACTCTTGTGTAAAAAAGAAAGCAAAGACTCCTGCTAAAAAACCGAAGACTGCCGAAGACCGGGAAGCTTTGCAAAGCAAAAAGAAAGAAGAGTTGGAGAGGAGATTGCAAGTGAGTATCGTCAGATCAAGTTGCTGTGATGGAACTTCACTCTGCACTAGACGATCGAAATTGAGATGCTTGCTTTTCCATCTAAATGTTTATAGCAACAAATATGAGTTAGCAGTGATGTTCTTGTCGGTGCAAATTAGGCTATTTAGGCTATATATTAGGTTGATTATTTTTTTCATCTAGGATGTGAATGGTAAGCTGCAGGCGGTCCAGCCAAAGAAAGCTAAATCCAGTAAAAAGGGTATGCGGGTAGTATTTTCAATGACATGTGTGCTATTATGATTGACGCGTAACTCGGGAATATTGCTTCTTGTGTTTGTGACTGCAGGGGCTGATGCTTGTTAGGTGATATGCGTGAGTGGATCTTGAAATTAGTCCGAATAGTTTGCCAATGTGCCTGGATTTCTCAACTTAAAATGTAAACGCATAAATTGTGTTGCCAATTGTTGTTTTTTTCCTGCTCATATGGTTTATCAAGAACATACACAGAGTTTGAATCTGCTAGAAGCTAATTTTAGCCACGTTTCAAATCTGTGAAATAGTAGGCTACTAAGTATTTACACAGGGTCCTTATTTTGTTTGTGATGGTTTATATATCAGATGATGCAAGCGCTGAGCAGAAGTCATTGCGGTTGTCAGACTCGAGTAGCAGCACAGGCAGTTCAACCACGTCCACATCAGGCTCCAGCAGTTCAAGCTCTGCGAGTGAAAGTTCTGACTCAGAAGGCAGTTCAAAGGCCGCAGCTGAAATGGATCTTGCATCAGTTTCTACAGGTACATACACTACTGATTTTCCATATGTGTAACTAAGTTTGTTTATTGTTCCAGCTTTATGGTCGAGGAAATTTTATCTTATCATCTTTGGTGGGTTTCTGTATTGTGCAATAGTATGCTTGTATATAATGAGGGAGGGATGTAGTAATGGATACATGCATGAGTGTATTTAGTATGGAATAAAGAACGGATCTCCGTATTAGTCATCTGCAATACGAGATGACTAGTATGCTCTCAAAAAAAGGTTTGGAGCTTTGTAAAATTCGGAATTTATATTTAAGAGCAGACTCTAAACAGACTTGTTATTCTATCACATTCACTGCTTTGTTTCCATGAAAAGAAAAAATAATAATCAGGGCTGTATTTTTTGAACATCCTCATCAGAATCATGTTATAGATCACTTGCTTTTATGCCGGCTGTAGCGACGATTGTGTGTAATTTAGCGGTTATCTCAGCGCATGTATAGGCGTAGTAGCATCGTAATTGTGGAATAACCCCTACGTTCTTTGCCTGTAACTAGCTGCATCAAACTTGCACCTGGTAATTTCCTAAGGCATAAAGTCCCTAAGCTTTTGTGTTTTGATCCACCTTGGACAGCAGCAATATGCAATCCTATGTTCTTGAGCTGAGATATTTATTAGATTTATAATCTTCTAGACGCGCTTAACATGATGGGTTGATTTTTTGTCCAGATATAATTTTAGCCATTTAGTTTTCTCGAGGCTTTTTTATTTTAAGTTAATCAGGAATTGAATTTGTTCAGATACGAACCGACTGTGCATCGGTCTGATTTCTTGATCAAGAAGAGAAGTTGCACGCTCATTTCCAGCAATAGGTGATTCCTTACGGGACTGGCGCGGGTATCTGATAGTGCTGTTAAATTTCATTATTAAATCAAGACTGAACTGAGCAGCTTCATGCTGAAAAACCTCTGAAGCTCTGTGCATGTCCTCAGCCATAAAGCATCATCGTCAAACGCTTCTTATAATAGAAATGGAAGATGACGACTGGTCAACGTTTGTTGACACAATCATTCCTAGGTCTTTTTATAGGTGAATCTGAAAAGCTGGATTGTATTGTCTAATATTCGCTGATTGCGTTAACAGAGAAATTGTTACTTAAGTTTTATAACTTCTTAAAAGTCTTGTTTTCAATTTAATTTTTGCTTTTTGCTACGTTCATCTTGATGATCCTTATGATCTTGATTGTATGCTATAGCTAGCATGTATTTGGTATTTTAATTACTTGCTATGCAGTTTAATTGTTGCAATATTTCTTCCAGTGATAACGGTATTTGTAGCTAATTTTTGTTCTGTAAACATCTGAAATAGTCGTCCGTGGCTCATTTTCTCGTAAGAAGACTGAGCTTGAACCATGTCTGTACCGCTGTCCGATTTCTGCTCGACGAGTGAGTGAATCTCATTGAGCTCCTGTTTCGCCAATCCTAACTACGACCCTCATGGCGTTGCCATTCTAGATTTGTTTAGCTATCCTACTGAACATTTTCCGCTGACTGTGTCTTTGGTTGTGTGTTTAAATTACAAATTAAATGTCGTAACAAAGTTATAAGATTGGAAATTTGAAGAAAAAATAGTTATGAAATCAGAAACATAGCAAAGACCCGCATATGCTTTGTTCAGATGATTAGTTTTGTTAATGTGTTTGCCAGTGACTTCACTGTCGTTGCGAGGACTGACGAATACGGGTATTGATAGATGGAAGATAGCATGACTTAAATTTACCACGCAGATACGGCGCTGTTTTGCTTTGTATTGTATTACGGTTTATTGTTGGTACTCACTTCTTGTTTTAAGTGAATGCTAATTAAAGCGTAGACAGTTCGTATTGGCTCTTATTGCATCTTTAGTGACCGAAAAACAAGGGCGTTTGTTTTGTCTTGTAGCAACACTCCAAGCAAAACTTCATAAGCCTAAGGAAGCGAAGGTTTGTGGCTAATTCGTCTGTGCTTGTTAAACAGAAGCAACTGTAATTTTTTGCATACTATATATATATATATATTGCGAATTTTCATTAGCCTTATGTATAGCCTATAGTTGGGATATTTTCTCTCCCTCGGCTGACTACGGGCATGATTCTAACCGTAGCTTTGGGAATCCTATGCTGCTATTTGGCCTAAAGAATGCATTTTAATGTACCGGCAACTCCAGCGCACTGAAGTGTCAATCTAAACTTCTCTAGTCTGAACCGCCAACTCCAGCGTACTGAAGTGTCGATGTAAACTTCTCTAGTCTGAACCGCCAACTCCAGCGTACTGAAGTGTCGATGTAAACTTCTCTTGTCTGCAAGCCCATATGTTCCCAATTCTAAGCCTGTTTTTATTGCGATTTCTTTCCGCTTACCCTTTACCTTTGTTAGGATTCAGGCCAGCTATTGGGTTTACCCACTTTTATAGCGGGCAGTCTCGTTTTTCATTTTTAAATAAATATATCTTTTTCAGGTCAATGTGTTTGCGTTTTTAAAGTTTTTTATATACTTACTTTGTCAGAGACAAGACATTCGTGAAATACTGGCAACTTCAACCCTTGTTAAAGCCGAAGAGCCCTTGAAGGAAGGTAAATTCCAGTTAGGTTGTTTACCGCGTTCTTTGCATCCGTATATTAGCCGTTAGTACTTAAGTTTATTTATGTTTACCGTACAATTTTTTAACGATCGATAAGAGCTCACAAAGTGACAGCTTAAATGTAATCCCGAGAACATCTAAACGTTCTTGTGATACAACGGCTTGGATTCTTCCAGTTACCAATCTGACATCAACAGCTGATTTCCGTCTGGATCATTCTTCCGCACCCTAGGCAATCTCCATTTTGTAACAAGCCCGTTTTGCCTGAGCTAATACAATAGGTGCTCTAACGTTTGTTACCTCACGTGGCTAAATCTTTATCTAGATTTAGGGGCTTGAAGATTAGAACTGCCGGTTGTTTCAGAGTTATTCTACAGATTTTTTTTCTTTGTTTATTCGCTAATTTAATAAGCAGCTGCTAATCTGAGGCGGTGCCTTCTCTGGCAGGTTTCCAAAAGTCATGATCAATCGTAATAAGTCGCTCAATGGTCTACTTGCAATAATGTTGCAGTGTCGAGTTCTAGATTAGCCGTCTCATTTGGCCATAATCATTCGCTGTTATTCTTACAGTTTTTGTTCAATTCTATCGTCTTGGTAACTATGACTAGCTAAAATAAAAATTGTATATAGTTATAGCCTTATGTTGATGTTGCGTAGTACAGAGTTTTTGTCGTTTTGTGAAGACGAATTGTTTGGCTCCATTTAGAACCAAGAACTCCGTCAGCCTCTACTTCTAATTCATCTGTCAGCAATGAGCGTCCTGACCTGAAACAAGCTCCTGGACTTGCCACGGTTTCTGCTTCACCAATTGTTGCCCCGCCAGGACCAGCAACTGTTTCCAGAATGCCGCAGTTAATTGCGGCTGGTAAAGCCCCATCGTTGACTCCGCCATCTCAGCCTCCAATTCTTACTACGCCGCCAACCCTGAAATCGAATGTACCGCTGATGCAGTCTTCAGCTAAGTTGCTTCCGGTTCAAGTAACGCCGCGGCCTCCGGAAATGCCCTCTTTAAGCAGGGTTGGTCCTGCTACCACCGCACTATCCACAGCCACTACTCCTGGTGCTTTGCTAAGCGGCTTGCAAAAGCCTGCGCAATCACCATCGGCTTTCGCAGCCAAGAAGCTGCCGCCTCAGGCAGTAACTCCTATAAGTTCAAGCGTAGCTCTTAGCAAGGACAAGCTATCATTTGGTATAGCTGACGAGAGTCTGTTGACAAAGGCCATTGGAGCACCCAAATCAGGTAGAAGCATCTTACAATGGAATGTTTATAATTGTGTTTATTTTTTTGTGAGTATTTCCATCTCGCTCGTATACACTCCAATTCGGCATAGTTGCATTAGCTCCTAACCTGAAAGGAATTGCTTGTAAGTCCGGTTCCTATCTTCCTCAGGTGATGCTATGAAGAAAGATCTGCCTCTTCGCCCAATGGGTTCATGGGCAGCTCGGCCGGGAGCTAATGATTCGAGTAAAGCCCCTAGTAAAGGTGAAGTTTCCAGTAGAAGTTTTGAGCAGTTTCAAAAGATGGCGAAAGAGAAAGAAGAGAAGGTATTATGCCATTGTGTGCTTCTAGA
>QQSS02015676.1:12500-19503 GCA_003687565.2 Craspedacusta sowerbii | reverse complement strand
CTAGTGGAGTGTCAGTGTTCTTAACTAGTAGTGGGTCAGTGTTCTTAACTAGTGGAGTGTCAGTGTTCTTAACTAGTGGAGTGTCAGTGTTCTTAACTAGTAGTGGGTCAGTGTTCTTAACTAGTGGAGTGTCAGTGTTCTTAACTAGTAGAGTGTCAGTGTTCTTAACTAGTAGAGGGTCAGTGTTCTTAACTATTGGAGTGTCAGTGTTCTTAACTAGTGGAGTGTCAGTGTTCTTAACTAGTGGAGTGTCAGTGTTCTTAACTAGTGGAGTGTCAGTGTTCGGTGGTGGACATCAGGCTGGTTAACTGTCGCACATACCATGCGTGCTGTGACTTGTATCTTACTACCAATAGGCACCCTGAAAAGCATTTCCCTATCCCGCGTATGCGTGATGATTTCCATGAGTAAGTTATGGCACCTTTGGCGCATTTTGCTGTATAGCAGGGGTGAGGTTATTTTGTGCTCTACAGAGCTTCTACGGTGACGTAGCATAAGCTTAGAAGTTCCAGGACTAACGCAAGTTTGTCATGATTATCCCCCGATGGTCAGTCTCAGATGCTTAGCCCTGAGGGCGGGGAAATGAAGTACTTTTAACATCAAATACGGAGACTTTGGATAGCTCTATTTCACAAATGCAATCATCAGCGAGATATTTTTGAAGAGTATTTATTATGCATAGAAGAACAACGTAATCCACCAGTTTATATTTTGGCATTTGAAAAAACAAATGGATGAAAAATTCTACAAGCCATGTCCTTGTTACCATAGACGGCGACTTATCGAGAAGAAGATCATTTTATTGTGATGTTTGGAGTGATGGGCGTTCAAAATTCTCAATCCTAGCATGCTGCTGAAAATAGCAGTATTCGGCCTGTGCAAATTAAACCCATTTTTAAGTTTTACTCGATAAAAAACTATGGGGAGAGTTTAAAGACTCCCCTCATTACAGGGATAGACTAAGTGATGCGCTAATACAGCTGCTAACTTGGGTCTAGCCACCAAGAGGTTTAGAACAGAACGTAAGCATTCAGACTATGTCACCGACAAAAGCTCTTCTTCTTCAACAGTGAGCGAGGGCAGGAACAACTGGATACAGTGGCAATCGAGGATACGAGGTAGGGCTAGAAATCGAAGACAAGGCCATACTGGCAAGCATTAACCGATGTCGCCGACATTGGTGCTACGTTGGTGCTTGTGTATAGCATTACCTTATTTGCTGTCCCCTCTTGCATTTGTCCTGCAGTTTTGACTCTCGGCCGCCTGGCTATATTGGTTGTTGAACGTAATCGTGGTATTTGCAAGTAGTTATCACCGAGTATATCTGGGGCTTATGAACAATTTGGAATGAGTTTTATGATTGTATCTTCTTAATAGTGTTATGGCAAATTGCACCACGCGAGGTTAATATTGATAGTACGCAGTCCATTTGCTTTATCCAGGTGTTGTATGACTTAGTTATATCTTGACTTCGTTATAAAAAGGGACAAACTTGTAAACAGAAAAAGAAAAAAGGTTTAGAAAAAAGTCTATACTGCTTCACTCGCGACAACCCTTAGTGTGGAATCCGAACGCAGCAAATGCCTTTAAGTCTCAACAGTGGGCACCTGGACAAGGTGAGCGACCTGTATCGACGGTAGAAGCCTCACCGACATCTGCACGGACCAGGAGAGGAGCATTCAAGCCGAGAGATTTCCGATTAACCTCAAAGTTCATCTTCGGAGTGTCATTCGTCACCTTACCTGTGCATGGCTGCCAGACCTGAATGCTATCACAACACCACATCGCGGTCCCGCTTCATGCTCAGAAGCAAGCACATCAATCACATCACCAACGCCAGTTATCACGAGTTAACAACGAGGCCGTTATCCGTTAGCGTCTTACAGATGCAGCTGGGACACGTGACTCACAAATCGAGAACAGGACTACGCAAAGAGTTGATCTCGAAACACGAACGAGTTGATCTCAGAACAAGAATTTAACAGAAAGTACGATATGTATGAACCACAAGCAAACGTCTGCCAACCTAAGGATGCAGGCCCTGCGCTCACACGTTTTCGATGGATTTGCCTTTTCTTTCAAGATGGCATGGGCGTCAACAAAGCATAGCGCATTCCATACACCGGCACATGTGTCATCAATGCGTTCGCCCTGCACTTGCACCCCACCGGACGTGTCTAGCTATGGGCCGACCGATCATGGTGAGCGCGTTCGTATGCCTGTATTCCATTAAATGTTTTGTGTCTCCCTACTCCAATCTGCTCAGGATAGAGGAGAACCACCGGTGCTCCATTCGTACCATGCGGTGTGACCAGGAAATCCCAACATGCCAATAAGGACCTTCACGTTTAAGTTAACAGGTTTAAAATAAGTGAAGCACTGTAAGTATGGTAAAGGATGGGGTAGAAGTAAATTGTTAGTGGTGATGATGATGATGATGATGATGATGATGATGATGATGACGACGATAACCAGGATAAGTAGGAGAGATTTATTTTCAAAGTAATATAATTTTTTAAGAAAATTCTTGATTCTTCCGTCTTTTTTTTTTTGACTTATTTTCTCTAAAGAACGTACCTTGACATTTTCTTGACTAAATGGGATGTGGCAGGCACCCACAGTGCTGACGTCGACTGAATAAGAAGATCGACTTAAGTATCGTATAGGAGCAAGCTTTACTGAAAGGATCTGTAAGATCTTTCCATTCTTAATACAGTACTCGAACGACACAAGTTTCTTCATGAATTGTCATAAGCCACAAAAAACAGTGAAAAATACGGCCTCGCTTAAACTAGGAACAGTCAGAAGTCATTGAAAGAAAAAACAAATCATCCAGCAAAAATGGCTCAGTTTGCTAGATTCTTATTCACTATGAGGAATTTAGAATTTAGAATTGGGTAGATGGGTATATGCCAAGGATGACTGGTATCTCTGATTGGTATCCTCGTAGATTCATCGTCGTCCGGCTACAGTCGTGGTCCGGCTCTGAGTCGAGGAAATCTTCAGATCAAAATGAATCTATTCGTATGTGATACGACTCTTGTGCTGTATGATTTCACCTTCGCCCAGGAGAAGAATAAATTCTCCAAACACGCGTGTGCCGAAATCATTGTTGATATCTCGCGTCGGCCGAATGAATCTATATCACGAGCCCAATTCAGTCCAAGGCAAAAATTTGAAATGTTTGGCACCTAGGATTGCAAAGTTTACCGAGATATTGTCATGCTACCATGAGCTTCTGCTGGCTGGCCGATCATGCAACCTTTTGCGCCGAGAAAAGCCCTTGGGTTGTTCAGGCTAGCTATGAAGCGCAGTCAAAGTTTGTTTTAAGCTACCAAGTTTTGTCCAAATTACTCGCGCATAGCAATTATGTAGAGCTCCGTCTCGAGATAGATGGATCATGGGATGGCCATTGTGATTCGTTATTGTTGAAAATCGCTTGAAGCCACAACGTGATTTTTGTATTTACTTTCAACGACAAATTACTCAAAACAATTTATACTCTGCGCGACATGAAAGTTTACAAGATCAATGCTCCCTAAGAGAAAGGTCTTCCTTATTTTGCAAGCAGAAAGACCTTCTTGAATCTAGACTAACTAGAAAATGACGCCATCAATTCGTCATCACCGATGCCTTCATTCGCGCACTACTGATGACAGTTTATGGTGATTCCGTGGCGCCTTTGTAAATTCCGCTGGCGTAGAATGGTCACCAAACCCTTTTGCAATATTGAAGCGTCTTATCTGGAGCAGGATTGTGCAAGTTATTTGATATCTACTGATATGTGGTCCAAACGTATTGATCTGCTTGTTCATCTTATCAGTTTGCCTTCTTTTAAGCACCAGTAGCCGCAAGGACCAGATACTAGAACAGAGTAATTTTGATAAGGAGTTAAATTAGTGCGATAGAGCATTTAATGCTGGATTAAATTATTCGTACTGGTCGCTGTGAGAAGGACTTAAAACTAGGCGGGAAACCAATCCAATCGATCACCATGCCAGGCAGTTCAAAGTGCACAAAAGCAGTGTCAAAACAAGACCTAGAAATGTTTGCGACAACTTCGAAAATGAACCTTTCTTAAGAAAAGTTTAACCACTCTCAAAACTCTGATACCTAAACAGAATTCGCGACACTGAGCGCTTCCCACTTCAAAGAAACGACTGCCCAGTTGGCACAAAGACATCTTAAAGACATCTTTTTTAAAAATCTCTTTTGGTATCCTTTGAGATGTCTTTTTAAAGACGTCTTTAAGACATCTCAGAAAGATTTCTTTTAGACATCTTACCTAGGACGTCTTTGAGGCACTTCAGAAAGACGTTTAATAAACATCGTAAAAAGGCATCTTTAGTGTGTCAGAAATACTTAATTCAATTGGATTTTAAGGCCTTCAAATCTAGAACGAGAGGTTTCAGGTCTTCATAGGATTTGGACGTCTTTAAGAGGCAAATATTGCAACTGTTGGATTACTTTCTTGTGATTTACAACCTCTACACTGAGTAAAGTTGTTGTTGTTGTTGTTGTTGTTGTTGTTGTTGTTGTTGTTGTAAAGTATAACCATAACGGAAGACTGTTCCCTAGCGCGCTGAAGCTCCGGGAACCCAAGCGGAGGAAGAGATAAACACTTAGCTTCAAAGAAACAATGTTTCGAAATAATACCAATATTCACTAAACTTTAACAAAATTACACTTCCGGCACCGCCGTCAATGATCCACCGGGATCATGATCTAAAGATAGGATAGAATGTTACTCGTACGTTGGTTCAGTACTCAACCACAATATTGCTCCTGTACAGAGATGTCAAAAACCTTAGGTGTGTAATGATTGGTTGCAATATAACATTGATGACAAGCGTTTTAGATGCAAACCTTGAGTGGATGAACACGGGCGTCCCCTTCCTGCAGCAGGCGCTCTTGCAGGGGCATTCCGAAGAAGAGCGGTGACGGCGTCCCTTAAATCCACCTCACTTCTGCCGAAATTCTCCACAGATTCTATAAGCAACCCAGACACATCAACGCATTTATACAAGCACGCGTACTAGCTACAGTAATGCAATTTTGCCGTGATATTAAGACACACGCACATCAGAATCGCATTTTTCATCGCAAGTCTCCACATCATCATTTAAAAGCACAAGGCTGCTGTATGAAAAATTGCGTATGAACTTGTTTCCACGCTCGCTCCATTCCACACACCTAGTACATAAACACTAAATTTAAATAGCACAAAACAACAACAAAAAGGAAGATAAAATAGTAATAAATTACTTTTTTAAATCATTACAAGTATTTCAATAAAAAAATTACAAGTAAAAAATAAAATAAAAATAATTACAAGTAGTAATAAATTACTTTCACGACCCGAGCTCAAGTTTTTGGACTGGGTTGATCCAAGCAAATGCTCTCCTAGAACGAATCGCTTCAAAACATGCACACCAGGAAACCGAGCAACTTGATAAAGGAGACAAGCAATTGCTCTTACTAGCTACAAAGATAAATGTTCGGTTGAAATAAGTTTTGAAAAAGGCTCGGGCAAGCGGTTGGCAGTTGATCCGGACTTCTTTACAATGGTAACATGAACTTGTGCATGGCTTGGTACGGGGGTAGACCCTCTAGGCGATCGCATAATGACAGTGGTAATGGTGCTGGCATTTGCTGAGGTGATCGCGAAGATCTCGTGCATGCCTTCACCAGTGTCGACCTTCGCTTCTTCGGGGGTTCTTCATCCGACGTATCATCATGATCTCTCGCTTCTCCGCCAGCATTTATGCAAGAAACGCCCGACTAAAATCTATTAATTCCATTACATACTCCATAAGGTGTCATGAACGTGAAAAGGATTTTCTCACAATGCATTAACAAAGTAGTGCAAACGTAACTAAAACACAACGATTTTTGTCAGGTCCACAACAGACGAGAAAGATTTTAAAATACCCTGAGATGCAACTGGAGCTTCATCACTTGATGTGAAGCCGTAGTCCTCACAACAAGAAAAGAAATCTACAAGAATGAAGCACACGTTGAGATATTAGTTAAATCTCCCACGCACTCATACAATATTAATACAATAGGTGTGCGGAAAGCTGCCAGATAAAAAGCACTTCAAATTGCGCCTTATATACACATAAGATCCAGGCGTAATTGAAAACAATTACAGTTTATAAATATTTTAGCTAAAATTCTACTTTTCTTTAATTACGCCTGTTATGACTTCCTCGTGCTTGTAAATCTTTGCTATTCGCAGGCACTTCCTTCGGTTGATGGTCTCAAATTTCTCTTAAGTACTTTGGAAAAAATGAAGTTGCGCTAGGAAACCTGTCCACCAACTGGCACCTTATTATATTTATCACATTCATCACATCTACACGATTACTGGTACAGTATCTAAGCAGCTAATAACAGCCCCAAGGGTAATCTTAGCAGTGTTTCTCCCTTCCCTGCTTGCTTATAAGCCGCAACAAAAACCGTAGAGTTTAAAAGCAATCAATAACCAGCTCTCTCCAAGGTCGGCTGCCGTATAATTGAACTTCCTTGATATAAGAAGCAATCACGCCCTATCCTTGCAAAAGCAATAGTCAGCTTCCTTGCAATTAAAAGTAATCCTGAACATCCCTCTCAGTCTTAACTGATATCCAATTCCTTGCGCTCACGTCGAATTCAACTTCCGCGTACGCAAACATGAATTAAAATTTGCCCTTCAATTGGGATTATCTCTGCGGGAATAGAAAGCTGTTCCTGAAGACGCTCACACTTTAGCTTGACACTACAGACATGAGATCAGCGTCCTACACTTCACACCTAATAGCACAGAAGCGCTGCAAGCATTTGGTAGGCGAATCAAGGACTATCACTTAGAAAAACCTGCCGGTATAGCAATTCATAGTAAGTTTGACATACAATTATTTAGCTAGTTTTCGAAGTACAGATCTTAATTGTGTAAAGCATAGAACACTAGAACACGTAATTTGCACTGAAATTAGCATGCCTGGACCACCTTCGACTTTGA
>QQSS02015676.1:0-7500 GCA_003687565.2 Craspedacusta sowerbii | reverse complement strand
TCTGCCGGGACTTCTACAATTCTCGGTACAAACGTAACCTCCGACGAGCTTGGTAAATAAACCACAGGGTGAGCTGTGTTGTGGGCGAAATCACAGTATGCAATCTCTAACTTCCTTGAAAGCTCAGGACCCGTAGTACATTCGTCCGTTTTCGCTTCAAGGATACGTCCGGCCTGCTTGCGAACTGGATCAGCAGAGCATACGTCAGCGTTGGCATGAATCAGTGGTGATGCAAGATTGTTGCACGGTAGACCACAGGGTATCTCACGATCCCATTCAACGCCTGTCGTGCTTGGCGTTCCCTTGCTTGACGTGAGGTCTGCCGTACTTGGCGTGACAGAAACGTGGAATGCTGAGGTTACGCTTATCGGCGAGATTTCGGATCGGACGCCTGCAAGCTGTCGCATGGGTTTAACCACCGCAACGTTGGCTCCCTTCGTCATGGATGAAGTGCTTGCCTTAGAAAACACGATGCTTTCTTTCTTCGTGGCAAACGTACGGGCATCTGACAATGCTGTGTCTGAAGGTGTCGACGGGGTTGCACATGGATCGGCGGTCATGGTTCCATCGATTTGATCTAAGGGAGACACGGGGGCGTTTACACCGCAAGGAGCGCTTACCATGCCACTCAACTTCCAATGACGCTGCTTTCGCATGGCTTCAGTGTCGCTATGGTGCTTCTTGACAGGTCGTCGCTTGTCGTGCGAATTTTCTGAATCTGACGAGCAATTGTCGTCCTCGCTCGATAGCAAATGGCGACGGGGTAGCTTCATCGACTTTGATCGTCCAAAATGTCGGCTTTCCAGCTCAAGAGGGCTTTGGCGAACCTTGTGACGGAGCTCCTCTAGTTTTGCACTGTCCCCATCGAGCACTCCCCGTAAAGTTGATATACGATCGCTCTGGTCCTTCAACCAAACATCGAAGTATTCCTTGCTGTGCGCACACCTCGGTTTTGCGGTCACTTGCGCAGGCGCTTCCGCCTTTTCTGCTATAGCTTCCAAAACTCCAAGCCCGTAAGGTGACAACTTTCCACTGGAATTCCCCTTCTGCTTCAGCTGTCGTAGCATTTCACTGAACTGCTCTGAGCGGCGGATATGTTCCTCCTTCAACGCCGAGCTGTCAGACGAGCGGCGGCTTCGCTCGGCTGCTGCTAGAGCGGCGGCCAGTTCTTCTTCGGGGCTCATGACAGTCATATCGCCGAAGGAACTGGCGCGGGTTGCTTTCTTCGGTAGTCGTAAACTTTGAGCTCTCTCCAACGGCGAATACTCGAGTTTCTCCGCGTGGCTTGGAGAACTCGTACTGTCGGCCTGTTCGAAACTGTTGCTTCTGTTCCCACACGATATAACGCGTTGCTCCACGGACAAATCACTTTCAAAGCTGGCGTCCACGCTCGAAACTTCGCACGGTTCTTTCCTAAAAACACTATTTACCTTGCAAGCTGTTTTCTCGCTCTCAGTTACACATTCCGTCATGAGCACCGCAGGCAAGTCGTCGCCATCAAACGGGACGTTCGGCTCAAGAGGAATGCATACAGACGCTTGCTTTAGACGCGATGAGCTGCTTGAAATGCGGAGGCCGACGCTAGGCGAAGCATTCGATTGCAAGGATGAGTCTTTGGTCTGCGGCGTAGCCGACTTACAAACGTCATCCGCTGCATCGAAACTCACTAATCGCTTACTCGCCGAACCCGGAGGCGAGTTGCTTTTTCTCAGCTCGTGAACAAAAGCGTCAGTCCTGCTGCTTTCTGGTGAGGTGAAGATCCGGTCTCGAGAACCCTTAACAATCGACGTGGTGGCGGCTGAGGCGTGCACCGTGTTGCTACGCTTCAGTCGGCCTTTGATCGTATTCAAATTGACGTCCGTAATCCTATCACCCATGCTGACTTCAGATCCAGCAGTTTCCGCGCACGAAGTGTCCCGCAACGAATTGCTCCGTTTTCGCGCCATCATCTCTTCGCCAGACTGCTGATAAACCGAATCTGCACTCTGCTCGTTTCCCATCCTGGCAAACAGGCCGTAAAAGCTCCCGCGCTTGGTCCTGTTCACTATAACCCGCCAATGCGCGTCCCGCCGCAACTCAGCGCACACGTCGAGACAGTACCACCGCGTCTTGCCCAAGCTTTCTGGACTTGCAAGGAACTGCCGGGCAAATTCTTGGCCGACTTGAAGCGCGCAAAAATCACGGAAGATTAACCGATCGCCCTTTCTGGCGTGCACTGCGCCCGAAGCTGTTTGCCAGCCCAAAGAAGCGCTCGAAAGCGACACACAAGAAGTGTTGGCATTCCAGGCCGCCGATCGATTTTGTTCGGGATTACGGGCGATTGGCTTATGGCTTGGCTGCATTATCGCGTTTATCAGAAGTAATAACCGGCGGAGAAAATATATGGCGTTACGTCACCGACTGCACCGCACCGAAGAGTGCGCGAAATTCGGGCGCACAATGGAAGCTTGTTTTAATATCTTCACGGCAGGATGCCGCTGAGGGTGGTCATATCCAGGTCACGCTAACGCCATCCTGCTTGACAATTTCTGAAAGAAAACAAGAAGAAAAGCCATTCACTAACGGCCATGATACACCAGCCTGACGAAGCTGGTAAAGCCAAAAATCTGGCACTAAATTCAGCGACCGATGCGACTCATTTCAAGCAGGAGATATGAAGTGATAACTTTTAGGGGTGCTTTCAATTTTGCCGGGAATAAGAACTAAAGAGAATTGAAGACCCAGTGAAGGATTGGCAAGGCAAAGAGACGAGAGTTTAGCAGATGCGGCAAAAGTGGAAGTCGTGGGCCCAACGTAACCACCTGTGACAAGGCAAATACCCGCTGGCTTATCAAAGGGATCTGGTCACTCGCTCGGGGCACTTCGAACAAGGGGCGGAATGACAATGCTTGAAGCAATTTATGGGTCCCGAAATAACAACCGATAAGCGCGTTTATAAACAGCTTAAAACAAAGCTAGGCATACTGGGAAGCTCGATCAATGAATGGTAGCAGCATTCGGTGAGCAAGCGCTTGTTATCTTTCATGAGTCATGACGGATCCGTCTGGGACAATTATTATCTCGCAGCAATTTCAACAAAACAGCAATATCAACTTTCCCATAATAGCCGTAAATAAGAACAAACCAGTTGGTGGCCGCCATTCCGGCTTGAATTACAGTGGATTTACAAAGAGCTGTCCCTCAACGCCGTTGCACCAGTATGGCGCGTAAGAACAGACCAAAAGTTACCATTTAACTGAGGACAAGGCCTCGATCTGCGCCTGAAAGCGGTCAGCATTTGGGAGCATGCGCTGCATGGCTTCATCGATGGCAGTCTTTTAGTTGGGTACTGCGAAAGGCCAATGAAAAACAACAACAACAACAACAACAACAAAGGAGCAGCAGAATCAGGCAACGTATTTGCAAAATGCATCATTTGAGTGGAAAAATAGTCAGCCAGCACGAACTAAAGCTTAGATATTCTACGAGGTATCAAACTCACGTAGTACATTAACGCTAGAGCGCAATACAAATGTTTATTAGAATAAGACTTGGCACAGAGCAGAAAAGTATATGAAGCATATTTTCATTGCTTCCGGCCAAAAATGCGGTTTCATGTAAAAAGTAAAATCCATGAAATATTTGAAACTATTTCTCTTTTCCAAGTCTTTTTGTCTCTTGAACTTGTTTGTAAACACTTGGTTAAAAAGTTTCGTTATAGAATTCAATTCCCACCCTCACAAGCATTCCCCCACGAGCCCGATTCCAAATCCCGGGATTCCCCATGGGTAACACTCATACTGGAAATTCCCCGCCCTCACCAAAGTCAACGGAGATTCCCTTGTTATTCATAGGCGGAGCAGCTTGCACCGGTTGATGACAAATCGCTAACTAAACTGGAGATGAGCCACCTAATTAGTCTACAATTATCAAGAGCACATCAATTTCAAAGGGATTTTCCAACGACCTCTTCGAAACCCGCGACTGGCACGTGCAACCAGCGCAGACTTCGGTTTATCAGGCCAATCCGGAATATCTGGCCACGTCTTTGAATGAGCGAACGAAAGCTTCAGGTTTGTGGCCAGTTTAGGCACTTGATTCAACCAGACTTCTGCAGAAACCCTTAACGAAGGTTTAAACCTTACAGTATTTAAGTACTCCATGAAATGGTAAAATCTTTATACATGATTATCGGAAGTGGATTAACAGGCATAACTTCGTTCAAAACAAAACATCTCCAAATTGATTGGGAAATAGACATACCACGTTTCTAATGATCAACAAACAATTTAAGCAGGTTATATCTGAAAATGCGGCGTCACAACGATGCATGCCATAATAAACTACAACTTTACCGCAGTTGATCCGTCTCATACAGAATCATTTATAGATTAACCAGAAAACTTAGATTCCAGATAGCTCAGATAGACTTACGTAACACAAACCAGGTTTTGGTCAACACAAGCAATCTATGAGGTCCGAAGCACTTAAAGAAGGCAGATTTTTAACTTAACAGGTTTCCACTTGATCTGCGAGAGGGTTTTAGGCATCGTCAACATAAAATAAAGATAGTTTCACTACCCACGCTTTCTAAGGGAGCGGTCGATGACCGAAGATGGCAGATTTTTGTGTATATAGAAACAACACCGCATTTAGCAACCTAAGTAGGTAGTTACCTACTGAAGCCAGGTTTAAAGTTATTACGTGTTGCCTTGTTGGAAATTCTTTTTGCATGACTCATCGATACATTTGGTTCCAGTATCGACACCCAGGATCTGCAAAACTCCGTTACCACAGAGACCAGCGATCGACAAATGTTTAACGATTACCCATCATGCCTCTTGTTTTTCAAACCCTAATCGCTGAATTTGAGCTATTACGCTGACTCGACAAATCTACGAAGAACTCATTAAAGTATTGATTCACTAGAAATTGAAATATGCGCAAGAAAAAACCCTTAAAATACCCGACTCGCTCCTAAAACCTGCAATTTTTTTCCATTTGGCGCCTCGCTATATTGCTTGCATTAGTTGTTGACGACGATACAATGACGCGACCTAGCAATGATTTACGCTGAGGATGCGAAAAATCGAAGCCGTCGGCTAAGTTCCGAGACGAGAAGACATTCGTCTAGTTTCAAACGACAGGAGAAATTTCTTGAAATTTCTCGAAATTTCTTGTTTCAATCGCGAATTAGTTTTGAGACGCAGACCATTACTATTAACCATCAAGTTTGATTTGAGCCAGCCCCTGTTGACCATCCTATCCGGCCTTGAAGAACCCCTATTAGCAATCCTATCCTACTTGTGAGAACCCCTATCAACCGTCATAGCCTACTTGCAAAAGCCCTTGTCCAGCAAGGGTCTGCGCCTCAAAACTTTCTGAGTTTCGAGAAATTTCGTAACGAGACGGAGGTCTGTCTCGTAACAAACGAGACATTTCGAGACGAGAAGGACATCGGTCTCGTTTCAAACGAGATTTCTCGTTTTAAACGAGAACGAGTTTCGAGACGCAGCCCCTTCGTTCGCACAACGGTGATCGGCAAGGCGGTGGCAATATGGCGCTCCAACTGAGGTGATCAAAACACTCACCATGTACAGAAGCACAAATTAAAGTAATTTTTGAAAACCCCGCCACTGTTATCCCTCATACTAGCTTGAGGGAGGGCTACGGAGGGGAGTCTTAGCATAGCGGTGGACCACCTTGCCACTACCAGCTAGTGAAATCACCTCGCGAGAACGAACGGAGAGTAGGCTACATAAGTGCGCAAATTATGCTCTTCCACGCACTTCCTCTAAGCAGTCGCTGAAGCTTATTCGCATGCACGCGCTGAACCGCATACGCCAAAACTTTATTACATAATCATGCTCTCATTGTGGGCTCGCCTTCGCATAAAATGAGGTGAGCATCTATGTTTAGGGAGCCTTAAAACTGCGAAAGCAAGGACAAAGAAGTCTATCCAGATATCAAGGGCTTACCAAAATAGCAAATACTCTTTACAGTTATACCACAATTCAATTTGTAATTGAACACATTCACCTCTTCCGAAAAGCATGGCGCGCAAACTGTACCTTGACGCGAAGATGGTCACTCCTTTCTTCAGAGGCGGACGATGCGAACAAGCAGCACGTCGCACGCGCTCCTTGTGTAGGCTCCATCTAGCCAACAAACGTACTAAAATGCGTCCATTGTAACTTATGTCATTACATTAAACGCTTACGGAGCCTATGAATATTTCCCAATATTAAACCAGTGGTTAGGACAATGACGTTCATTTGCAAGCGTCTGGACCAATTAGGTTACTACCGATTAGATAGAGAGGATAAGTACGAAAGAACAAATTATGCTGCGCAGGTATGCGCAGTACGTTCACAATGTCTCGACCGTTCTCACTTCCTCAACCGCCCCAGATTCTCGACCAACGAAATCTTGCGTGATCATTTAAGCATTCGTGGTGAAAAGGGCCGGATCGGAATTCCAGACCTCATTTAGCCTGGAGCCACGTTCGGGGTTAGAGGTCCGAAGAAATGCTTGGAATTCGCCCTGCAATGGTCAAAGCACAAATGAATGAACGAATGAATAATGCAACCCAATGAGCGAATGAATAAATGCTCCCCCAACACCACTGGTTAGCGAGTTAGTAAATTAGCATGATTTCGTACCCAGGCTGGTCCTGCTCCTGGTCAAACTTGCATATCTATAAGAAAGCATCAATGAAGAGGTTGAAATACTACATTTTTCATAAATAACAGCCCGACCAGTAAAGACCATTGGAGAAATACGTCAGCTTGGAGTATTACGACGTTCGTGCTACCACCGCAAGCAAAGTAATGCACATCACCAGTGGTCATGGATCGCTCCATGATTGAACATTAACATCCGCATTGCTCAACTACCAGCATGACTAGTACGTACTACTCATGTAAATATTGCACGATATTTAGTAAAACAGACAATCTTGTAAGTGGATCCTAACACCTTCATAAGCTGTCAGGAGACTGCCTGGCAACTACGTAGTTAATCTTAGTATAAAGCAAGCATAAGTACAATTTGGAGTAGGTATGGTATGGTAAAGTTGCATACAACGGCGGAAAATATCAGGGAGACCGAGTGAGTGTAGAAGTAGCGTCGAGAACATAGTCTAACAGTTATTCCAGTTTTCTTTCTAGTGTCCCCGAACTGAAGAAACCGACACCAGTTCTTTAGACCGAAAGTCTTGGCAAAAGATCACGTCATATTTTAATCTCCATATTTCCTGTCTCGGCATAAGCCTGCTGCCCAATCGTCTACCGAAGCACTGTCGACTGGTCAGGCAAAGCAACACAAGATTAAGGTTTATTTTTTTAATTTCTACTCTTGCTTGCCCTGCCCTGTCATTTCGTTCTTCTATGTATCCACTAAGTGCTACCATACATGGGCTCATTTGAACCAAATTCAGTGTTTGATACACACATACATACATACATACATACATACATACATACATACATACATACATACATACATACATACATACATACA
>QQSS02015565.1:0-19503 GCA_003687565.2 Craspedacusta sowerbii | reverse complement strand
TATATATATATATATACACAAAGGCATGTGCAACAGATCAGCACCAGCTAAAGCAATGGGGCTTAGCACATATAAACCTTGCCAGCTATTCACACAATTTAACAAGCAACTGGCACATCAGTTAATCACACAAACCAAGACAACAATAAAGAAATCAATATAAAAATTCCTGAATCAAGAGATTAAATCAAGACTGGCCTTAGCTTTTTCCATCTCGTGAAGAAATGAATAAAACTGAGGCAGGCTCAACTCTAAGTGCAAATTCTCCAATTTCTTATTACCCCTGTCAATTACCACTTTCAATTGCAAGAAGGAATGACCAATATTTTGCATGTCTGAAGTTCCTGCTGTCACACCAAATTTCCAGTCCATGTCTACAAGCCGATTGACTGTGAATGTCTGTGTTGCAAAAATCTTGCAGACTGCCGGATAATTTTCTTTCCAAAGATCAGCAATACAGATGACTTTCTCTGCTGATAGGCCTTAAAAATAAGATCAGTAAATTCAAAATTATCTCTACGCAAAATCAGCAGCAAAGTTTTCCAGTAAGAATATTAACATGGTTACCATTGGGAACAAACTCAGCAAAACTTTTCCAGTCAGGAAAAACCTACAGTCCCCACAGCAAGTGCCTTAACTAATCCCCTAGAATGCATGCATCTGCAGCAGTCACTGATAAAAATTCGCAATAACAACTTGAGTAGGAGCTATCCTCATGTTTCAAGAGGAGACCTCATCAGAGCCTAACTTGATATCAGCAAAACAGGTAGCTTAGGTGTCACAATATGAATTTAGGAACCTAAACCGGGACCGTGCCCATAAGTTAGTGACACAAGCTAGCTGAGTAAAATTCAAAGAATGAAACTCAAATCAAACAACTTCTTGGCTAGACTTGAACATCAAGAATGTGTCTCTGGTTTGGGATGTATCAGAAGACTATTTCCGATTCTGTGCAGCCATCTTTTGAATCTGATGATCAAGCCTGAAAATTTTACTTATCATAAACCAGAAAAAATATCTCACATTGCTTGGGTTGCTTTACCTAAATACAGCTCAATTGGATTAGCTTGCATGGAGCTGCACTCAGCTGCAGGTTTGGCCAAGTATGCCTATAAATGACTTAGTTTGTTCACATTTCTGTCAATAAACTTATTTCTTGCTGAAACAGTTTCAGACATTGACATATTCTTTGATGCCAAAAGGTCTCCTTAGGTTACACATACTTCTGACTGGCAATTTTTTGTGGCTTTAAAGTATTTCTCTGTAGTTTATATTGCTTGGCAACTTTTTTCACGTCTTTCAGCATTTCAAACAAACAAGACAAGTCACATCAAAACTTTTCTTTGGTGAAAGCATTGTATCATTCCATGGGATCGCGCATCTGCCTTCACCTTACTTGTTATGTAATTGAATCAGCACTAATACTCAGTTCAAAGGCTGCTGCTTGGGGCATTAGAGGTTCATTTATTGTTGCAAAACTGTTCTGACGTTGCTCAACCTAGTCTGATCTTTCTATTAGCAAAGGTGACTTCCTACTACTAAATTTCAGCATGACAACTAATTAATTCCATTAGAAGTGAGCAAATAGTACTGCACAGCATCCAATAAAATAAAAAAAGGGTCCTATCAACAAGAAAAATTTTGGCCTGCTTTCATAATACTTTTGAATATCTTGTCATCAAGAAGTAGCCATATAATCACTGGAAGATTATTAAATAAACAGTCTTTCTTAACAATTAATATCTTTCCTAGCTTCAGTTAGCCATGCGTCAACAGAAGAGACACCAACACTGCTCCAAATCTATATAATGCATGCAGCATGTGCTTGTCCGACCTGATGAAGGCAGCATATTTGTAGCAATCACAGCATGGCACCACGTCCATAAAATGTAACAGCCAGTGTAGCGATCAGAAGAGAGGCTTTGTATAATATTTTAGATTCAAGTAAACAAACTTCACAAGGATATTTATATGGAATAGGCGTGAATAAACCAATCTTTAATATTTTAAATATTCTCAAACTGATGAATTAAGATGCAAATTTGCTCCCTAACACGACTCAATATTATTATAAGATGACATCCACACATCTATGACATGAAGTAAATCGAAACAAAGCTTTATATAAGCCTCCTGACAACGAGGATCTATCCCCAAGGTTTCAATGATTAAAAATAATACCATTATTGCTAAAAAGAAACAATATACACAAGTACACAAGTACAAGAACCAGTACACATGTAGATGTAATTAAAAAAAAAATAACAGCTTAGCCATTACCAAATACTTTCATAATTAGACTTACAAACTTTAACAAATTTTCCTACCCATTTGCTCCAAATGTTCCTTTAGCAGTCCTGCAGCTAAACGTTTCTTGGCAGCTTTCCAGAAAAATGACAACATGGATTTCATAAGGCTTTTCATCGTACCAACATTAGCATTTATGCCAGATGCAAATCTGTCCAAATCTCCAAGGGCGGCTTCGCTATCTTGGGGGTTTAAGAGAAACTTGAGAGCCAGAGAAGCAAAATCTCCAAAGAGTTCTTCAGGAAATCTGTTTAACCGCTGTAGGTCAGCATCGGTAAGATCACCTTCCATTCTCACAGACAATGCTTAGCTACTCTGGAAAGTAGGGGAGAATTTAGCAGTTGGAGGAAAAAAAAAAAACAATTATTGGCCTTTTACATGCCAAATATTATAACGAAAACAATCAAACTTCTAAATTTCCCCACATGAACAAAAGATAACTGTCAGCATATTTTTACTTGATAGATAGAAACACGGAGGAAAAAAACTAGATATATGTAGGTAGTTGGTGCTGTAATCGTGGATCCATCAAAAGCCTTCGACAGCATACCACAAGACCGTTTGTTTAATAGCTTGGGGTGACCAGACCAAATGCTGAAGCAAGGGCATAGATTTATTCATACATAAGGCGACAAAAACAGGTGGTTCTCATAGATGGAAAATACAGTATATTTCAAAAGGATTTTCCAGGTACCTCATGGCTCCACTTTAGACCCCTTATGGTTTAGCATCTTTCGTAAATGATCTCACACTATTTATGCGGACTTTAATAACTTTGCAGAGATAATTTCTACGCTGTAAGCAAACGTTTATAACATACTTAGACAATCTAAAAAAGTCCTAGCTGAGTCCAACATTGCTCTTGACTGATTACTCTCAATGACAGATAGCAAGTCTTGAAAAATTTAACACAATATACCTAACCATAGGCAAAAACTAACCCAGCTAGCAATAAGCTGCACATCAAATGCACATAAATAATGTGGGAAAACAAGGTTGCTCCTTGGGATTAACATTGAAGCAAACTAAATTTTGACCTGCACACAAGCAAAATTAAAGGTTCCTGCTGCTCTTAACTAAATGCCCTAATCAGACGTAAACCTTTCACTTGTTGCAAGAAAAGCACTGATTGAGGACTACATCTAATCAAATTTCAACTACTGTTCTCAATTGTGGCTCGTTTCGTCAGCACAGTCACCCAAAATTGAAATACTACACGAGGGAGCCCATTGGTAACTGGTCACAGATAATTACGATCAGTTACTTTCGATTCCCTGTAAGTGCTCAATGCAAGTTTGACAGGTATGTACATTATGCTTAGAAGTTCTAAAAAAAATCAAAATGAAAAAAAAAAATGAACAAAGAGTAAATAAAGGAAATTTTTCTATTGTCAAATAACAGGCATTTGCCTAGATATCCTCAAAACCTTAGCTTGCCGAACGTTTAATTTAAGTTTCTTAGCAGCACTACGAGCCACATGCACAGCACATAGATGCGCACGTCTATCGCTTTTGCTATTGAAGAACGATTTTCAGAAATGCATATTAAAGAAAACACAAATAGATACATATAAAACTGCTACTTATTGGAAAACGAAGAAAGTGGCGACTATAACGACGATAATGAACGTCTCAATGGTCTAAGCTGACACGCATAAATGTGGGGCCTCTATTTGTGCTGCCCGCATGAAGGACGTACGTCGTAACACGCTCGGTGGCTAGTGGATTACCGCGCCGTGGTAATTTTTTTATCGAAGACATTCCGAACTGTAAAAGGGTTTTACATTATATTTGTACACGCTTAAATGGATTTTCTGGAAAGTTATAGAGCTTTAGCCTTTGATAAGAGCCTTTATAATAGAGTTTTCTACCATCATATTGGTTATTGGAACCATGCACTCATGGCGAATCGAGTAGCCATCATTGTAGTGTAGAAGAACTCCTAGTGTCGAGTCTTATCTCCGCTAAAACAATTATGTCCTCTCTTATTGCAGTACTAAGTAACAAGCTGGCAGGGCTATTTTCAATCGTTTTTCTCTTTTCGTTTGATGTTTTTGTTAGGCCTTCTTGTTCCCGTTCATATTTCTGATTCCGAAAGATTGAGTTTTTTGCTGCCTTTGATGGCAGTTTAGGTTTTTAAAACCACGCTCTAGCTTCCCTTATTTTCTCGGCAGGATGTCCTTTGTTTTGTTGGTCATTTTTAAGTTGTATTCTTTGTTCTCTTTCTTTCAAGTTTCTACCTCAACTGAGTACCTGATTCATTCCTAAACATTTATTGGTTGTTTGTGGTGTCACCAATGAACATGGCCCTGCATGTATTCTAATTTATATTTAACACCCGCTTGTAACTTCGATATTATCTAGCACCGGTAAACCAATGCTGTTTATTTCTGCCTTTGTTCTATCCAGATATTTAACTATTTTGTCTTTGACTAATTTTTCTATAATTTTATGAAACATTGAGAGTAATTGAAACTGGTCTGGAGTTTGCATCTTTTAAGGGTTTATATCAGTTGTTATGTGTGTTATTTAAGTATCTTTGAATTTACATGGATTTGCAAGAACTTACTTTCAGTGACTGTTAGTGCTTGAAAATAATAACATGAGCACTCTTGAATATTTCATATGCTTTTAATTCTCAGAACAAACTTTCTTGACTAGAGCTCTTGGGTCTGATAACCAACAACCTGTAACTCTCCATCTCTAGATTGAGTGCATGTCTGCCTATATCAGTCTCAGGAAGCTCATGGTACCCAATCTTTTAAGTTTAAGGTATTCACTGTCAATAAACTTATGATTTGATCACTAATAGTGGATGCATGCTGGCTTTCCTTTGTATATTATTTCTTTTCATGTAGCTTTGTTCTGTTTGAAGAAAGCTGCAGGTGCAATTCTCTTTGAAGTGTTACTTTCTGAATTCAAGTCTGTGGCAATGTCAAAGCCTTGTTCTCATTGCCTGTTTTTGTAAACAGGTTTTACTGATGTAACATATTGGTTGTTGCGATGACATCAAGGTATGAGAATTTTCTGTGCTTATTGCATTTCTGTACTTGGATTTGGGTAACCAAAGGCTATTAGACTATTCAAATTTTTGACATCACATTTGAGTCAAGCCAATGAAGGGTATTAGTAAAACATTGCTTAGGATTTCTGTCCTAATTTGTGAAGGCCAAACTTGAACAATGCTTGTACTGACCTTAAATTTTGTTGGGTTTTGTAATGTGTAGTGTCTTATCATGAGATTTTGTCTCTATAGCTTGTGCAATAATCATTACAGGTAAAGCTCGTGTAAATGTTGTTCGTGTATTGGTAAAATAATCTAATCTGGTCAGTTTAAAATTTGTTGATAGCTTAGCACATGTGAAAAGTGCAATTAAGGCTTTTCAAGTAGTCATGGTTTAAGCATAAAAATTGTGTGATTTATGTTCTATGTGCTATCAAGTAAATATGTTTTTAGTAGTTTCAGCAAATTTTGCTGTCAAAATACATGCATTAGTATTTCAAAGTTCTGAGCAATTTTAATAAAATAGAGTTTATATCACTAAAAAGCAGTCAGCAAAGATATTGGTGTTGTCTTAAATACTTACTTAAAATGAAATTGTCTTTCATCTGATCATGTGGCCTGGAAGCTCTATTATCTTTTAGTGGGTTGATTTATATCATGGTCTTTTCAATGTTTTGAATACCATTGTTTGGAGTTGTTGTTGGATGATCTGTGTGTGTGAACAAGGTTTACCCTAAGCTTGAGAGTTTTTTTTTTACCTGTAGCGATACCAGTGACAGTGGAACTTCTGGGTCTGCCAGACCATTGCGTCATCTGCGAAGTGTGGTTGAGGCACGTAAGCTGATTAATTTCTGAAGTTATAGGTGTTCTTTGCTAAGGCTTCTCTTGTCATTTATTTCAAATCAATCCTATAATTCAGCTTTCTAAGGTTTAAAGTTGATCAGGGATATTGAAAGCAATCAATCTTAATACCAGACTTTGCTGAAATGCATGTAACTTCTGTTATTGGTTTTGTTCATCTGCTTCAGGTCCCTAAAGTCCCTCATTCTGCGCCAAGTATTCAAGCACATTATGACAGGTATTGTATATGTAAAATCATGTTGATATGCGGGAAATATTTATGAGCATGGTCAACATATGTTTCATTGGGTATGGGAAGTCTTTTTATTTTGTAAAGTTGTACCTGCCAATTAGCTACTTTAATCTAACATAGAATCAGCTGTTAAATTCTTAAGAAGGATGTGCACTGTCCTTACAAGAGTAATTTTGCCAAAATACGGTAGTAATTTAATAGTAATGATGATAATAGTTTAATCATAATAATGGCCAGTATATGGTAATAATTTCCTTTCTGCTATGTGCCACCAATAGTGAACTTGTCACCAGTTTTTTTTATGTATTGGCAGTAAGTCTATTGCATTGTTAACGTCATTGTTAACATCTTTTAAATTTAAAATGTCGTAGGCCGTGTCACTTTTTCTTTCGTTTTTATATTCTAATTTGCATTTGCTTAGTGATGGGGGAAGCAATAACGGTGATACAGGAAATGTTTCTAGACGGAAGTATGAATCAGGAATTGACAAACATGCTTCAGTTACAAAATTTGAACGATCTCATGGTGCTGGAAATGCAAAGCATTTCTATAGGTCAGGGCATCAAATCAGTAGCAGCAGTGATGAAGAGGAAGTAGGTGACCGGTATAGTGATCATGATTTAGAGGATAAAGGTATCAAGAAAATGAATGATGTGGGACACAGGTCTTCTAGAAAGGATGAATTTGACTATCAGAACAGCTTTAACCTGGAAAGAAAGAGACATGTATATACAGACCTGGATAAACCAGGCTCTGATGTTGAGAATGATTACTCTGATCATTTAAAACGGAGAAAAATGGATAAATCTCCCAACAGATTACAGGTTGATGATCTGCAAGGCATGCAAAGAAGTGGCGATGTTAGGCACCTTGAAATGCAGGAAAAGACTTACCGAAATCAGAAGAGTGGAGGCACTAAACAAGATCAAAGTAACAAGATTTCCAGGGATGATGAAAGACACAGAACTAGGGATAGTGAACTTGGTGTCACTGATAGGAGGGACAAGAAAATGCGCGATGAACACAAGTTACAAAAAACTGATGAGAATTTTGATTCTACAAGTAAATCTAGAGATTTGGGTGGCACTGATAATATTGTTGAAAGCCGCAATGTCCGAAGATCTAAAGATATGAATGATGAGCCTGGGACGCCACGAAATGATTCAATGGAAAAGAAAGCGAAAACTATTGAAGAAATATTTACCAAAGCAGGTTTGTATGCCTGTTTGATAGAAGAATCCTGTTGCATGTTAGTCTATTGGAAAGTTAGAAAGCGAGTTATAAATTGTTATTGCTACCAAAGATCAACAAACTTTGCTTGTTCGTTGGGGCTTATCTAGTGCCTAACTGGGGTTCGTGCACCAAATTGAAAAAAAAAAGCATGTATAAATGAATGTATGTGGCTTTGGAACTCAACTGTGCTGATTTCTCTGGTGCAAGTTTCCCTGAATTTAATGCTAATGCATGTTAAATTGACTGCATGAGCATGGCCAAAAACAAATATTTTCAACTCAAGTTTTATTGGGTCTTTTAATAATCTTTGCTTGTTTACGCAATAAACTTGGAGGTTAGTTTTCTATATTTTCAAGTAGCCATTAATGCTAGGATTGGGTATTCTGTGTTAGTATGTATATATTTCATTCAAACTTTGTATAGGTGGTGCATACATACCTCCTGCCCGATTAAAGCAACTGCAAGAAGGGATTACAGACAAAACAAGGTATGTTGTCAGGCCTAGTCCAGAGATGCCCAGAAGTGAAATCAAACTTGAGCTTTAGCCTTGACCCCCTGTGTAAGAAGTTTTAGATTTCATAGGTAACAACATAGAAGCCTTGCCAAGGTTGATGCACTTATAAAGTTCGCTTTCACACGTAAATAGAGGACATTGCATTACATCTTAGAATGTACATTTCTTATTCTTATTCTTTCTTATCAACTTCTTATTCAAGCTTTGACTTAGATATGAATATTTATGATCAATAGCTGATCTTCGGACGACAAAGTATAATGCTCAGCTCTACATGTTTATAAATCCTTAGAAAATTCTGATCTCCATCATCCAGAATCGTCTTGCAAAGTGAGCACTTGGTGACTAAGTTAAGGCTTAAATGTTTTTAACACTTACATTTCAGTATTGCCTACCAGCGCATGTCTTGGGAGGCATTAAAAAAGAGTATCAATGGATTGATCAATAAGGTTAGTAGCAATTCTCATTATGGAGATTTTGTTCTATGGACGATTTGGCGTGACGTCTGCGGCTTTAGTTACACATGGTAACTCCGTCCGCTGGGTAAAGACAAACAGTAAGCATGGTGACTAACGAGCAGACCCACAGCATTTATTTGCACGTTTAGACCTCTATTGTAGCGGTTTAAATGTTATTCTGAGCGCCAGGAAATCCTCAACGGAGGAGCACGCGTTAGATACTTGAAAAAATTATTTCCCAGTAGCAGGGATGCCCTTACAGGCAACTTGCTGGTGTTTGGGTGCTCTGAGACATTCGACTCCCACTCTCGTCAAAAAAACTCGTTCTAAAGCACACACAAAGCTGCGGCAGCCGATTTCGAATGGAAGAACTTTGGAATCCAATCCTAGGTTGTTTATTTCCACCTGCAGTTTCGCGTACTTTTCGAGTTTCGCTCGTGGGCATAATGAACTTTCTCCTCCTTAGGGAAAGTCAACTCTCCCAGCGAGGCTCTCTTACTCCTTACATCCACCAGCGCCAGGTCGGGTCTTAGGTTTGAGGTCACAACGTGTTCAGGCAAGGGCTTATCTACCTGTACTTACCATCAGCGGGTAGTCGCCCGATCTGCTTTCCTTGTTGTCTAACAGGTCGTCGATTCTTCAGCCACAAAGAAAATCTTACGCTTTCTTCTTTCCAGAGCTCTTGCCAGATGTAAAGCTTTTACAACTACCTCCAGAACTCTGTTTTGTGGACAGGTGTTTATTCAATTGATAAACCTTAATGCCCAACCTTACCGTCTAGCTCTTACTCTTTCTATCTATTCTTTCTGTTTTCCTCTTGTTCTTACTACTATGTTCTCTTCTCACTATTTGCGTGCGCTTGCGCGCAGATGATATTCCCTCGTGTTTTTTATTGTTGAATTATAATTTTCTTTGTGCCGTCCCTTATGGAATTGTTTATCGGCTGCCGAGTGAGCATTGGTAGTGTCAATTATTGACCAATAGGTGTACCATCTTTTGCCTGAGCCACAGGGCAAGCCTTGGTGTAAGCTCGCATTCATTTCGCATATGTTGCCGTTCGCTGCTCTGCGCAGATTCGATAGGACGAGATTTTCTGGTGATTGATAAACAGTAACCATCGTATCCCATCAGCATCAGGCTCTTTAGACTGCCCTGACTTCTTTCCCATGTGCTGCTCCACGAAAGCTCCAGCTTCTCGACCACCGTCCTTCTTGGGCTTCTTGAGCAGCCTCCGCCATGCGCCGTTCCTCCTCCAAAAGCAGAATTTCGTCTAAGTTTGCTTCTTTCTCTCTCGTGAACTAAACTCCGACCAGAACCGAGGACTTGGTTCCGGCCACCAAGGCTCATTTGTAATTCCTGTATCATCCCCACTCTATGCTTTGCCATGGTTTCAGCCAGGTTTACATATTGCTTCAAGTTCCATTTCTATGCAACTGCTAACTCTGGTTGATTGTTTGCTTATTATTTGTTCTTTGGACTCCGTGAGCATAGTCTGCACTCGTACCTTTGCTACCTTGTACTCTGCAACCGCTGACGATAAAGGGAACTGCAGTGGGCACTCGACAGGTAAAGCGCCCCCCGAACTAAGTGACTTTCGCACGCCTAGCCGTTCTCTGACGGTTTTGCTGATCTCTATTGCTTCCACTCGAGAAAGAGCAATATCGTATGTGGAATGAGGCCACAGGATCATTGAAAGAATTGCAATCTACGCTATCCATACCTTGAACTTTCCTGGCAGCCTGCAATTATTGATCATGCGCAAATATTCTTCCATCTTAGCAGGCTAACTTCAACTCCACGATGGCGGTCGGATACTGGGAATGAATGTCATCTGCCCAGGCTTTTGACTCCTCGAATGTTGGGAGTCCTTTCCGCGCTTATTTGGAATGCATCGTTCGTGACTTTTCTCTGTTCACTAACGAAAGCAATGGGCATTTCTTTGGTTTAAATTTCATTCCCTTCACTTCATTCGTTAGTTCTTGCAGCGCTTCAGCGCCTCTCTCGCCCTATCGCCGTTGTCTTCCAGTATTGTTATGTCATCTAAACAGCTTTCAGGTCGCGTTCACACCCCGTACCACGCAGTATAACTTTCATCACCCACACAATGAGAATTGGTTGTATTGAGCATCCCATCGCAATTATTTTCTCAAGACGCACTAGCCTTGTGGTTCGGTCACCAGCAGAAAGCCTGAGTGTAAATTTGTCGAAGTATGCGGCTACACATGATATCAACTAACCTGTTAAATGGAAGAACGCTAGGTCGCTAAAATACAGCATCTCATGCGGCACCGATCCATATGCATTTGCCAAATCTAGCCATACGACATGCAAATTATATTTGTTTTTCTTAGCGTCCATGATTTTACTAGGAACATGCTCCAAAGACCCGGAAAACCTAGTATTCCTGCCTTTTGGATGCTCCAGTGCACATATCCATTCGCTCGTAGAAAATTTGTGAGCCGACTTCCATGTTCTGGAAAGAACACCTTTCCGTTCACGTTCAGTAAAGATCTCGTTCGGAACTGTTTCGCTGACGTGGAATCAAGTTCTTCAAGTTACAATCTGCCACACACCAACTTTTCGGTATGTATCTCACATCCCTGACCCTTGCCAGTATTTTCCACAGCCACTTCGTTGTACCAGGGCAATTCTTATATCCCTTAGTCATACCGCAGCTTAGCATGGTCTCAATAAAGGCTACCTCTGGGATATTTGATCGCACCAATCAATGTATTGAGATGATTGTGCCGCCGCGATTTGGGCCGCAGTAGGTTTGCGTCAGATGGTCTTCCAACGGCCAATATATAATATAATATATATAATATATACATATATATATATATATATATGTATATATAATATGTGTTTGTCTGGGTGCGTGATACCTTTACACAAGGCTAAAAGCCTTGTTTTAGGGACTGCAATCTCTAATATGCGTACAAATATGTTAATGTATTAACGTGCAAATTGTCACAAACTAGTATACCAAGAAGATGAATCTTGATGCAGTTCTCGTTATAGCTGAAATGTGAATACTTACGTGCATTTGGTAAGAGTACGGTTTTAGCATACTTTTAATGTTTACGTTAAATTGCTAAACTAAAAGATAGTACAGCATACGGACGTTCAAAATAGGTTTAGGCGAACTCTACTTCGGCACCCAAATGAGAATATTGTTTTCCATCAATAGAAACAGCGTTTGGAGCAATGCGGTAAAAGGTGACAAGTCGTACTATATGCAGACGATCCCATCACAGTATACGATCACATGCAGGTCTTGCAATGTACATGACTTGCGTTGTGTCCATGTAAAAGTTATAGACACCCATAAGCTTTTCCATAGATGGTAATCATGTGCCTTTTCCACATGTGGCACTTGTAATCGGGGTGGCAGCTGTACCTCCAAACAAGACAATCGTATTTTCCCACTTTTAAAACCAAGCCAACTTTGTCCAAGAAACGGAAGCAAAGTTGTCCTAAAGAGCGCATGTGCATTCTGCTAAAATGGATCGCCTTGGACATGGCGAGTTGTGTTAATGAAGGAAGAGCTTCAGATGATTTGTTCGTGAGTGGCTTAACCATCCTATACCTTAGATAAATGAGACGGTTCCTCAGATATTGACAGTATCATGCTTCCATAGTTAGCATTAACGTCAACTCTCGCATGCAGTCCATTTGGTTGATAAATTAATATTGGCGTGAAGTTAATAGATGCATGGTATGAATCAATTTTGGGAAATGGTTTGGGTTTATCTCCTTCGCATTGTCAAGGTTATCCTAACTAAAAAAGCTTCTGAGCCTGTCGTATAGAAGATGAGCGACCTTCCAAAACAGGACATTAATCGTGCGTTTGGCTAACTTTGTCTGCGTAAACAAGAGCTCAAAAAGTAATAAGGGGAATAAAAATAAAGTCAGCTGATGTATAGCCAGTACACGTGACTTCCGGTTGGTAGATGGCGGGTGTTTTTTTCCAGGAAATACTTGTGGTACAAACAGCATTGAAAATAATCCATGGCAACCCGGCAAGGTAACTTGCGAATCTATTGCTATCTTCTGTGTCTTGCCAGAGGCACCTGCGATACGAACGTGCATCACTCCTAATGAAAATAGTGAGTTTGCTCTAAGAAAAATTGTATTTTTGCGTAGCTTTATCTCAGTCTCTTAACAACAATAACTGCAACGAAAAAGAAAATAATAAAGACGTTCGAAAAGTGAGAACGGGGATTAAATCCTTACAAAATGCTCCCAACAAGTAACTTATGTGAAGTTCGCAGAACGAATAGACCCATATCTTTCGCCGGATGCCCATGCGCTCCTGCCTTTGTTGATGCGTTTCGTTGAAACCAACATTTTACGGTTTTAAGCTTGATTGGAGTAATCAAGGATAGATTTAATATAGACTCTGGCTTTGTATGATCGTATGATTTAATGTAGCCTCCGCCCCTGCCCCTATCATCATTGATGGTTCGAGCTACCGACAGGAATGCCAGATTTAGGCAGTCTCGAGTTAATCGTTCACAGTCACGGCTAAGCAAAGTCCGGTTTTTTTTACTCAGCGCCTGTTGCTATGGAGCCGTTGTCAAGCGCAGCCGAATCGGTCCATAGCGTGCAATTGCAGAACGGATGCTATTGCGTCATGCCCTTTCACGTCATGCATAATCATTTTACTTGCGTTCAAAGGCGTAACTTCTAAAATCGTTGTGACAGTGTGCATGTGACTGTTATATTCTGTTTTAGGTTAACGTGTCAAACATTGCCTTCATCGTTCAAGAGCTTATGCAGGAAAATATTGTCAGGGGCAGGTAAATAAGCCAGTTTCTTAATATGCTTGGATTTGTATGGCTTTCCTGTTGATTGAGGTTCAGCTGGTTTTCTTGTAGATACCGTTTCCTTGTCAATGTCAATGCGACTTGGCCTGATATATGTTTAGTCACTCAGCTTTCAGTATGTCATCATTGTTCCGTTGTTTGTTCCAGGGGCCTAGTTGCACAGTGCGTGATACGAGCACAAATACAGTCTCCAACATTTACCAATGTCTATGCAGCTCTGGTTGCTATTGTGAATACTAAGGTGCTAGCATTGTCTTTTCTCCACTTGCTTGTTACCTAGTTGCAAGAACATACTTGATTCTACTACATCACTAATTCAGTTGTGTTTGTGGTAGGACAATTGTACTCAGCCCATGATTTAACCTTAATTGTGTATTACCAGACTTACATATTTCACAATAGTCACGTATCATACAAATTTTTGGTGTAAATTGACCTGTCGGATCTTTTTTGCCTGCAGTTTCCAAAGCTGGGTGAGCTGGTTCTCAAGAGATGCATCATTCAGTTCCGCAGAGGCTTCAAGCGCAATGACAAGGTATTTTTTGGGAGGGTCAGGGAAGTGTAGATATTGTAAATGCAGCATGAATGCAACGCAATTGACTCGGCTGTAGCCCGGAAATAGCTTATATCTTTCGTGAAAGCTGATTTGAATTTTTAATTTGTGCAACTTGCATGACAAATATGACATGGTTAAAGTAAATTCTAACAATTTTTCCTTTATTTTAGACAGTTTGTATTAACTCGGCTAAATTTATTGCTCATCTGGTTAATCAGCAAGTGGTAAGGTCTCGTTTAATATCTCCTCTTCTTTGTTGCATTAATTTTCTCGTCTTGGCCAAGGTCAGCGATCATAGCTGTCGATTAATGGCTACTCTTGTGATGCTTTTGTGAAATAGCATGTCATTATATACGTTTTTAAATGTTAAGTCGATTAATTTGCTATATTGATTACGCGCAAAATAGCAAGAATGAGTGCCGTTGTGATGTCATGAAGACTTTCTAATTATTTGTGAAGCTGAGTAACATGACTAAGGTTTCATTCTTGATTATGATTGAAAAACGTCGATGATATGCCAAGCGATTTGTTTATGCGAGAAAGAGATTGAACGTTTTGGTTTGGTTATGTTTTTTCAATATGTGAGCTGACATTTTCTTGTCATCCATTACATGGATAGGCGCATGAGCTGCTGGCTTTGGAGATAATTACCTTGCTACTGCAGCATCCTTCAGATGAAAGTGTGGAAGTTGCAGTAAGCCCCAAGTCTCTTCTATTATCGCGATGTCCAGGTTTTCGGATATTTCTTGCTCGTCAATTTCCCACTATTATTGTCTTATCTAATAAGGTTTAGCATTTCTTGCGATTGGCATTAGGATTCAATTTACCCCATTTACGTGACATGATGTGTCTGCTGTTTTCTGGAAGTGGTGCAAAGCAGGGCTGAATGAGGCGCATTAAATTATACTGCACTACGTCGAATGTGTCATAAATTGCTGCGTTTGTAACTTTGAGCATGCTCACAGCCTCGTGCCAAAATATTCGCCCTGTGCGCAACCAGTACCTGGTCCCTAAATCACTTCTGGCGGTGATGGCGAGCGGTGTCTTGCTCTTCATTTATTCCCTGGACAAGAACCCTTCTAATGAGCAACTTAGATCGTCGGCGTCGTTTTCTTTCTTCGTACATAATGTAGATATGTGATGACTAGAAAACTTAATGACTATGGTGTTGTTGTTGCTTTTTTTTTTTTTTTTTGCTTGTATTGTTGCAGCAATATAGTGCTGAGTAAGTGCTGGGATGAATAAATCTAAGCAAGCGTTGGTTTTATATATATATTAATACCAAGTGTGTAAATTCTTGAATTTACGTTAGCTGCGATGTTTCGCTTGATCTTAGAGAGTTTGAGCGAGTGGCCACCAATAGGCCTGTCAGACGCCAGTTGGGCCTGGAGTTTTCCTGCTTTTAATATTTTTATATTGAAATAATTTAATATGTGAATGAGATAGCTAAAATCTTAAATATCCTTGGAAATTTAATGTTAGAAAAGCTTTTGTGACTGACTACTCGTTCTTAAAACTCTTGGATTTTCTCAGATATTTATGCGTTCGAAGCTTGCCATTTAGCCAGCTTATATCACATCCAAGATTTTTTGTTCTTGTCTAGATAAGCTTTCTGAAGGAGGTTGGTCAAAAATTAACAGATGTTTCACCAAGGGGAATAAATGGTGTGTAGAGATCATTTTTATTCCATAGTCTTCACTGCTTATCATTCATGTTAGATAGTGATAATACCTTAGAAAGAGTTGTCGACTTTGCTTCTCACTTAAGCTTTTGTTTATAGAATGCTTGGTAACTTAATGAAATAGTTGTCTGTGCTTATTTAAAGGGTAGGATTTACCGTTTCCCCCATTTGTTCTTATATTTCTTTCATGGCGAGGTTTGATCTAATTTTAGCCGTGTTTGAAAGACTTCGTAACATCCTCCACGAGTCTTCGTCTAGCCGTCGTATTCAGTACATGATTGAGGTTATGTTAGCTATACGAAAAGATGGATTCAAGGTAAAGCAGCCCCCCTGTGTGAACTCCAAGTTGACTAACTTCTGGCAAATTTTAGTTTTATTTACGTTTTTAGTAAGATTTTTATTAGCATTTTTGGCTTTAATGACGTACTTTTTGTGTCAAAATTAGGCCAGATTCGTACCGCCATCAGTAAACTTGCAGTAGTACTGTTTCTGCGTTGTTTTTTTTATTTTATTTTTTATTTTTATTTTATTTATTTATTTATTTTTTTACTTTGAGTGCGGCCTTCGTTTATTCATTGCCTAGGACTTTCCTGTCATACCGGAAGGGTTGGATCTCGTGGAAGAGCAAGATCAAATAACGCATTTGCTTCGACTTGATGAGAACATCTCAGGAGAAGATGCTCTCAGTAAGATTTTACCTCTCTCGAATTTAACTCTGATTTAGTCGACAGTGGTTCGTAATTAACCGTAACTTCTGAAATTTGAGAAAGTCGTTCTTTTTTATTATCTGCGTTCGTTAATGTAATCACTACTATTGCAGCCAACTTCACGATCAGAAAAATTTTCGTGAACCTTGCCACTTTGGGGCAAAATACCCACTTATTATAAATATTACGATTCTATTATTGTTTGCTTTTGGTCTTCATTTGGTCTCTCCAGCCGCTTTTAATATAATCTTTATGTAGTCTCATTTCTCCAGTTATGTTTCGTAATATGCGTGCCTTGCTTATCCGATAATGCAGCAGCATGAACTAATTTTAGTAGAGTTACTGATCACACCTTTACAGAGTAAAGACTTAGCGAATTTGGCGACCTCATTTCAACTCATTACCAGGGCTATTCCAATTAGGGCTGCTTCTATTTCTCTATTGTAGCGGAATCCCTCAAAAAATTAGCCTTCATAATTGTTGGAGACGCTGACTAGAGGCCTAGATGTTGCAGCTCTTCTGTAGTTTGTTTATTTATAGTTGAACCATCTCTACTCTTGCAGCATTAAGTGTATCTTTGCCACCAGTAGTCAAGGCAAATGGCATATAAGTCGACCTGTGAACGGCGCTCATTTGCCCATCCCTTGACAACCTTTCTCCGCATGGTCTAGAATCCCTTGTTTGTGTATAGGGGCATGTACCGCATTCTGTTTTTTTAGTGGGTTTGTTTTGCCGCATTCCTTAACCGTCGGTAGTATTCATCTTTCCCCATTCTCCTTGCGCATGGTATTCAGTAGGTTTATGTCGTTTGGAGTTTTGGTGAGTCGTGTGTCGATTATGTCTTGGAACGGACCAAACACTGGCTCTAAATGTCTCTCGCTTATAATCTCCCGGTTACTATGTCGCCTGCTTGTCCCATCGCTTTGAGTTGCCAGATTTCGGTTAGGCGAGTCCGCCTGTAACCGGCTGTGGTGTCTGTCCTTTTTTCACTGCCATGGTGGCTGACTGATGTGTGACTTCTATGAACATGGTCAGACCTCTAGCCCTTGGGTAGTAGCTCACGAAGGACGTTTTTCATATATTTATAAATCCGCTGGGAAGGGAATAGCGGAAAAGTTGAGGGAAAATCGCCTTCTTGGTCTCGTTTTAGCAGCAGTCGAAGCCTTGGTTCATGTTAATCTTGCAGATCATATTTGTCACATCTTCTTCTGAATTCCGTCTGTACTATTTTAATACACCTTAAAACTGGGACACCTTAAAACTCGGATTGATGAGCACTTGGGAAGATATAAGTCTTCGCACATTTTCAAACATTTGCAAGGGAATGATGACTGTTGGCGCCAGTGTACTGATCTTTGTGTTTCTATTTTAGATGAAGCCCCCACAGATTTTCAGCGTAAACTGAAGGAGGCCGTGTTTATTCAATGGATAAAACCTAACCTTAACGCCCAACTTAACCATGTAGCTCTTAGTCTTTCTATCTAGATCTATCCTGTTTTCTTACTCTCCTTCTTACTTACTTGGTTCTCTCTTCGGTATTTGCGCGCGCTTGCGTACAGCTGTTGTTCCCTCGTGTTTTTTTTTTATTTATATTGTTGATTGATAGTTTGTTTTGTGCCGTCCCTTTTGGAATTTTCTATCGGTTGCTGGGTGAGCATTTGTAACGTCAATTATTGACTGATTGGTGTATTCACGCCCTCTTATTTAAACGCTATTGATGTAGTTTTTTGTGTTTGTTGAAAATGATCAAAGCTGATCGAAGCATGTCCTGCAAGCTGCAACAAGTTTTCTTTTTTGTGAAAGCTGTTGTGAATTTACGGATCTTTTAAAAGGCTGCCGTGCGCTGATAGCACTTGCTATTTGTTGCTTCGTCTTTAGATGTATTCAAGCTTGACCCTGAGTATGCTGAAAACGAAGCAAAATACAAAGAAATTAAGCAAGGTTTGTGTGCTTGTTATTCAAGCGACTACTTGCTGCAGGATCGTGCAGAAATTATTCTTGTTAGAAAAGAGCCCCCAAAATTCTTGTAGTTGTAAAGGTAATATTATAATGTTGGTTTGTAGAGGTTTAACTCATTGTTGTTCTCTTTAGGCATATTTGGTTCTAGTGATGACGATTCGTCTGGTGACGATGAAGATGATGACGAAGAAGATCAAGAACCGGGCGAAAATGGAAGCCAAGGTATACCGTGTATTGCATGCTTTCGTGCATTTTAGCATACCTACATACAGGCATACATACATACATGCATACATACATACGTACATACATGCATACATACACACTAAGGGTCTGCGTCTCGAAACTTTTTGAGTTTCGAGAAGTTTTCGAGACGAGACGGCGCCCTTCTCGAAGCAAACGAGAATTTTCGAGACGAGACGGCGCCCTTCTCGAAACAAACGAGACGAGAATGAGTTTCGAGACGCAGACCCTTGGTGGACACCAGGTTGTGAAGGCATCACATCCGCGATCAACAACACGATAGTGGAATATTTCCTTTTTAATGACCTGCTTGTAATGACACCGTCACAACTAATCACAGTACACTCCCGTTCAATACTTTCTTCGATCTTCCCGCTGTGAAAAATTTTTTCGTCTCAAAGGATTGTGGCATCTAAAAGGGTTTGTAGACACGTTGGTACCTATATAAGTACAAGTTAATAAACATAACGCGCTAACGTACAAGCTGTGGGGACATGCAACTAGAGCTGTTATTTCTCAAATCGTCTCGACATGTTGTCGATTTATGTTATAAAAATATATAAGTTTCGAGAAATTTATGTTATTTCGAGAAGTACGTTAAAATCTCGGAATAATTTATTTCACGTCCGTCTTGATTGATCGAGAAATTTTGAGACGAGAAGATCATCCGTCTCGTTTTAAACGAGACGAGAAATTTCTCGTTTCAAACGAGAATGAGTTTAGAGAAGTTTCCAGACGAGACGGAGGCCCGTCTCGAAACAAACGGACGAGAAATTTCTCGAAATTTCTCAAAAATTCTCGTTTCAAACGAGAATGAGTTTCGAGACGCAGACCCTTAATACGCACACACATACATACATACATACATACATACATACATACATACATACATACATACATACATACATACATACATACAT
>QQSS02015564.1:0-69381 GCA_003687565.2 Craspedacusta sowerbii | reverse complement strand
CCCAACCCCAACCCCAACCCCAACCCCAACCCCAACCCCAACCCCAACCCCAACCCCAACCCCAACCCCAACCCCTAACGAGCCCTTGATGTTTAATTTCTGGGTACAAGGATGAATTCAACAGATATCATGAAACTTATGACTTCTTCGAACTTTTATTCATTCATTCATACAATTAAGGGCTTTTATTAGGGATAATATTTTTTCGATTAGGCAAAAGAAGCCTTTTAACAAGGCTGAAGTCTGTAATTAGCAACTGAGCTGAGTCAATATTAAAGTATTAACTGCTGGAAAGCTTTTTGTGCCTGAGCAGTTTTTCATCAGGTGAGTAGTTTTCTACTGATCTTCTGCACGGTTTAAAATTTTATTTGAAGTTAAAACATCCTTTATTTATGAATTTGTAGAGGTTTAAGTCTTCACAGAGTTCAATTTTTTTCAAGAAGCACCTTAGCAAAAAACATTCCATAATTTTTCCTATGCTTTCTTTTTCCACATGATTTTTTACTTTATTCAGTAAGATTTGTGATACCAAGTCCAAAGATAAACCATAAACCGAAACAGCAGACAAGTAAGATCGCTTGGAATCCTTTTGCTCGTCCATAAATACAGGAAATTTAAAATAAATAAGAATCTAATAATTACATAAAGGGACAGTGATACAATGAAATAGGAACCGTTATGGCATAAAATATAAGAGGATAGTGTTTAATTTCCCATGAAATGTTTAATGAATTATTCATGCGACTTGCTTTAATCTTTAAATATCAACTTCATTCAAGGAATCTGCTTTAAATCTATTCAAATAACATGGAATCGAAAGACACTGGAATTTGTAATTTGTTGTATTATTATTCTGTTATTAACAAGTATCAAGATCAGGAATAACGATTGTTTCTTATTTTTTGAACTGTGCTGAATGATTATAAAATTAAGAACTAGTTTGAGGGTTTTAGCTATGCGAATAGGTTGTCCTATTGTTTTTAAAAATATGCGGAATAAAATTTATTTGGTGATATTAATACCTCTAATAAAAAGTTCGATGATTTAATAACAAAATAAATCAAAAGAATACCATCAATAGGATAAATAATCAGAGGGCTAAAGGATTCAAAATATAAAAATTGGTAATAAGAAATCAAACTATTAGTAATAAGGGATTCTAATTGAAAAAGGTAATAGAAGGATCAGTGAAATGAATGTAAGAGAGATTATCTTATTGCTATCATAACATTATTTCATTTTTTATTGTAACGGCTTTAATAATCAAATTACTGAAATATAGAAGACTCAAAATAAAACAAAAGTATAAATATGCTTAATAAAATAGTTAGGTGTTACTAAAACACATTAAAAAAAATTTAAGCTTAAAAAACGAAAATCATAAAGATAAAAAAGGAAAGTTAAAAATAAAAATTTTTGAAGGATGGAAAATCAAAAGTTAATAGATAATAATAAAAATAGATAAGAAAAAAAAGAGGCAGCTTCAATGAATCGAAAAAAGAAAAAAGGAAATGAATTGAAATTTGAAAAAAATAAAAATATAATAAAAAGGGTAAAAAAATGATTGAGCAATAAAAAAGGCAACAGGTAGCCTAAGAAAAAAAGAAATAAGTTATACAAATTATAAAAATGATAATGGTGAAGATTAAATTTAAATGGAGGTATATAAGAGAAATATGCGTTAGAATTGATAAATTAATATGATATTATTTATAATTCAGATCACGGTAAGCCGAGTCCTAAAAGGCTCAAATTATTCTAGAATAAAGCTATAAAATGGAAGGAGGTAATTAGTATGTAATGCCAATTAGTATGACAACTCTGGAACTTGCATGGCCTGCGCCAGTCTGTGTGCAACATGCAGCCAAGCTGTTAACTGTCTAACATGCGTTGCAAACGCGGCCCAAGTGACAGCAGGATCCACACCTTGTACCTGCAACAATCAGTTTTATGATAATGCTGGGACCTGTTCTGCCTGCGCCAGTCTTTGCGCCACATGCAACCATGCGTCGAATTGTCTCACCTGTAAAGCAAACGCGGCCCAAGTGACTGCAGGATCCACACCTTGTACCTGCAACAACATGTTTTATGACAACTCTGGCACCTGTGCTGCCTGCGCCAGTCTTTGCGCCACATGCAACCAAGCTGTTAACTGCCTCACCTGCGTAGCTAATGCAGCACAAGCAACAGCTGGCTCAACACCTTGCACCTGCAACAACATGTTTTATGACAACTCTGGCACCTGTTCTGCCTGCGCCAGTTTGTGTGCCACATGCAGCCAAGCTGTAAACTGCCTCACCTGCGTAGCTAACGCGGCACAAGTTACTGCAGGATCCACACCTTGCACCTGCAACAATCTGTTTTATGATAATGCTGGGACCTGTTCAGCCTGCGCCAGTCTTTGTGCCACATGCAGCCAAGCTGTTAACTGCCTCACCTGCGTATCTAATGCAGCACAAGTTACTGCAGGAACTTCGCCATGCACTTGTAGCAGCGGGTATACTTAAATTTCCGGGAGATGCAGCTCATGCTCCGCTGGCACGTATGACAGTTCAGGCACCTGCTTACCCTGCGCCAATCTCTGTGCCACTTGTATCGATGGGACAAATTGCGTCACCTGTGTTTCTAACGCCGCCCAACCGACAGCAGGATCGACACCTTGCACCTGCAACAACATGTTTTATGCAAATTCTGCAGCATGTTCAGCCTGCGCCAGTCTGTGTGCAACATGCAGCCAAGCTGTTAACTGCCTCACCTGTAAAGCAAACGCGGCCCAGGCAACAGCTGGATCCTCTCCTTGCACCTGCAACAACATGTTTTATGACAACTCTGGGACTTGTTCAGCCTGTGCAAGTCTTTGTGCCACATGCAACCATGCGTCAAATTGCCTCACTTGCGTTGCTAACGCAATCCAAGCAACAGCTGGATCCTCTCCTTGCACTTGTAACAACATGTTTTATGATAACTCTGGCACCTGCTCTTCCTGTGCCAGTCTTTGCGCCACATGCAACCATGCGTCAAATTGCCTTACCTGCGTAGCAAACGCCGCCCAAATAACTATTGGATCTTCACCTTGCACCTGTTCTAGTGGTTTTTCCCAGTCTGGAAACACTTGTATTTCATGCTCAGCTGGGACTTATTATAATTCAGTATCCTGCGTTGCTTGTGCTTCACTTTGTGCAACTTGCAGCCAGGCTATCAACTGTCTCACCTGTGTTTCGAATTCGATTCAAACTACAATTGGCGCCTCACCTTGTACTTGTAATGCTGGGTATTTTGACAACTCAGGTACTTGCAATTTATGCGCCAATCTCTGTGCTACTTGTATTCAAGCTGTTAATTGTCTCACCTGTATTGCTAACTCAGTTCAACAGACAGTCGCCTCTTCTCCATGTCTTTGCATTTCTGGCTATTATTTATCGTCGTCCACTTGCACTCCTTGTGCTAGGCTTTGTTTAACTTGCACGCAGGCTATAAACTGTCTTACTTGTGTTTCGAACTCTTTCCAAACTACTGCTGGATCCTCTCCTTGCACTTGCAGCGCCGGATTCTTTTTGAATCCTACATCTCAGTCCTCATGCTAAAAATGCAATGCTATTTGTCTTACTTGCCAGAATGCGCAGAGCTGCACTACTTGCACTCCAAACTCCAGCCAAGCAGTTCCTGGCTCATAGCTATGCAGGTGTAATGATGGTTATTTCTTAAGGACAACATGTATTAAATGCTCTGCTAATTGCAAACAATGTTCTTCGGAATCGGTCTGCACCCTATGCAACGTACCTTTCACTTTGGCCGGATCAGTTTGCACTAACGTATGCGAACCTAGATTTTACTTGGACCCAATTAAGTCATGTACTTCCTGTTCTAGCAATTGCTAAAAATGTTCAGGCCCTGCAGCTGCTGACTGTGGATTCTGTGTTTCCGGCTTTTACAAAGTTAATGATACCTGCACTAATTCCTGTTCTACTGGCACTTTTAAAGACAATTTTCTAAGAGTCTGCAGCAAATGCACCAATGATTGTCCTGATAAACCTCTCAGCTTCTCTGTATCTAAAATTGAGCAAGAAGGCGATAAAATGAAAGTCGAAGTTAGTGTTCAAGGCATCATTCCTGAAGTATCTCAAAAACAAATGAGCAGCAAAACTTTTGGAATCAAACTTGTTTACAATGATGGCCGCTAGGTTTAGGTCGACGTATCTGACATAATCATCTCAAACGGAAAAATCACCCTTAAGTTCCCAGTGCTTGGGAGGATGCTGCAGCAGCAGGAATTCAGAGTAATAGTTTTCGTTAAGCAGCCCTAAATTTTCCCCAACCCATCTGTTTAAATCCCTAAAACGCCTTCGCCTCCTGTCGTTAGCGTCCCACCCAGCCAATTCGCCAGCTTTAAATCAAATATGAATTCATTCATAGCAGCAGGGACAATCCTCGGGGCTTTGGCTTTGGCTTTCTAAATAATATATGCATGCGCAGGTCATGCCGTTGGAAGAACTCAGACCCTGTTTTTCCTGATTTCCTGCATAGCACTCGTGAAGACAAGTTTAACAGGTTTTCCAAGGGCTTTCCTATAATCCCTCTCCTTGGCCTCATCACTTAAGTTCACTTTAAACCCTTTCAATCTTACTTCAAGCTAAAATTTCCTCAGTTTCCAGACTAACGGCGGAGTAGACCCTCTGAAAGGCTGCGGAATCACAGTCATACTTTTCTTCGTAAGCCTGTTCCTGATGCTAATAGCGTTGGTTATGAAAAAAGTCTTTTTCATTGACAACAACTACTGCCCAAGGTCCTCCATTTACGTTACTAACAACTAAAAAGAATAGCTGTACTTCAAAAATTTTTCACTTTAGGAACTTTATATTAATTTGCCGAAGAGGCTTGCCAAGTTTGTCAATTCCCTTTATTTCATGACCAGGCCTGTTATTATGTTCTATTCAATATCCTTCTTCATCAGCCAGGGTAAGACTGACCACGGCCTTGGCATCTCGATAAGTCTGATAACAATCAGGATTCTGGTAGGTGCTTTATAGGCTTACTAAGAATATCGTTTGAGCAATTAGAAATTAAAATTTCTGGCACTTTTCTCGACCCTTGTCTTCTAAATACTAATGCCAATCATATTCTGTTACAATCCCAACAATGCTATCCTAGTTATCATTCCTGTCCTATTCTTAGCTGATACATTGGATATCATCTCCAAAGGATCTACCACCCTTAGGAAATTCATTTTGGGTCTCACTAGACTCACTGACTACGGAGCTATATTGGCCGCCTTGCTATCTTAGGATGCTAACGTGATAATTGCGTTGATTGTGATCTGTCTTGCTTCAAGAATCCTCGAGATTGGCCTGATTGAATTCTACAACAAAATAGGAGACACCAACGATATCTAACTAGCGAACTAGCAATACTCTGAAAACAAAGTGTACGATTCAAAACTCGACCAGTAGAGAGGTTCCTTGGGAGTCCTTGGAACGGATAAGCAAGAATTAGACGTCAACAAAGAACCTCTTTCGAAGAATATATATGTGAGTAGGAGATAGAGCAAGATCCTAACGATAAGGAAGAAAATCGGCTAGGCTAAGACAGTCAGATTGATCGACAGCGAACTGCCTTGAAAATTATCATTCTCTTTTATATTAATTCTACTATGATCTTCTCTGTCATTGCCGGCCTAGTTGCAACCAAATTCCAGGCCTCCAGCGGATATCGGTCATTCGATTGGAGGGACTTCCTTGATTGCGACTTTAATGTTCGTAATTAGGGCTTTTGCGTGGCTGCTAATTGGGCGATTGTCATCACCAAGGTCTATCAGTACCAGCAATGCATCCACAGCAATTAGACTCCTTTGCTGTCTGCCCAATAGATCATCGACTGTGGAGTGGTTTAAAATCAAAGGTCTTCTTGTCAGGCATTTGAAAGTCTGGACTAAATTCCGATCCGATACCTCTCATAAATCGGAGTAGGTATCGATGCATAGTATCCTTTCAACTTAATAAACTACTAAAGACAGTCTTGCAAGCAAGGCAGCCAACCAAGGTACAAACTAAATATCAGCAAGCTTAACACTGCTGACTCCGAATCGATTAAGCAAATTCTCGTTAATAATGGCCCTATTGCCTTAGTTATAAAATGTCACATGCTTACAAGATCATGATTCTCTCAACTACTTCCACGATAGCTATTCTGCCCAAGGAACAACTCTCGGCCTAAGGGCGTTCATTCTGACTGGCTGGACTGGCGACTCGTGGATCTGCCAGGGTACTCAAGGGAAGGGATGGGGCAACCTCGGGGACCTCAAAATTCCTATGAATGAGGTGTCCATAGCTGGATATTTTACGATAAATTGATAATCTTAATAATCGTATTTTAAACCTTGTGCTTTACCTTCCCTTGCACTTCATTTTAGGGAAGCAGAGCTTGAATGATGCCTATTTGGCATATTATATTAACTCTTTTTGAATTGATTGATTTCATTGTTATAAAGTTTTACCTAGCACCTGCAATAGCTAGCTACTCTAATCAATTTTGTGAAACTAACTAATCTTAATTCTTAATTATTTTTGATTTATGTAAGATTGGTAGCAGGATCATATTACTCTTTTGCTCATTTTCTTTGGCAGGGTTAATTATATCAGAAAAGGAAGTCATCCTCAGGTCAGCAAGTGCAGTTGCTATCACAGGAATCAATCAATATGGTCCGATTGCAAAATAATAACCATCAAAAGCAGCCAATTAAAAATATGTGCGGCCGTCTCGGAGTAAGGTGTCTGTGCTATCGATTTAAGTCATAGATTGATAAGAATACCAAAAACTATCACAGCAGGAGTTTTAAATTTTATGTTCGCAAGATTGGCCGACTTTAAAATAGCTATACTTGCGTTCAAACAACATAGTTTCAACAAGGCCGATGCTGGATCAAAGATGGCCCTTGCTCAAATCCATTTATCTCCAGAATAATAAGATTACTGATAAAGGTCTAAAGCCACTCTTAATATTGAATCTGCCGAAGTTAAGATAGCTCGCTCTAGGCAATAATCAGCTCTCTTAAGAATCATTGAATACAATTTTGAAATCAAGGTTTGTCTAGCAGCTTCATCTATTAGGAATAAGCCACTTTCGCATTAATTAATATGGTTCAAGGTTGCTGGCATCATCAAGGGCTATCAAGTTGTAAGTGCTCGGGTTGGGTAGTTGATTAACTAGGATGGGATTATCAATAAGACTAAATAGAAAACCTATGCAGGACTCTGAAACACTCGCTTTTGAAGATTAATAAATTTTTATGGAAAAATAATTAAAACTACACAGATTTGATAAGAGAGACTTTAGCCGGATATTCTTCAAACATCATATTCGAAAGATGATTGTAATTTGCCTTCTTGCTTGGAAGTATGTCTCTTTTATTAACTAATCGATTAATTCTGATATTTATTATGCTCGATTTTATTTAGCAGAAACAGGAGACTGATAGGGCCAAGTTGCTTGTATTTCATTAACCACATAGGTCTTTTGTCCATGGGAACATGCATCCGGCTGCCTATCTTTACTAGGATGTCACGTCCGAGTAGCTGATCAAATAATCTTTCATCTCCCTGAGGTAGATCCTGAAGTAGGAAGGAGTTGCTTACATTGATCTCAGGGAGCTGATCCTCAAGGACAGGCAAGCTCTTAAATAGTTTTGCAAAGGGATCTTACACTATTCTTGCAGTGAGGAGCACCGATAAAAGTTATTGCCTTTTTTATCTGATGAATACAAGGAAAAAACTATTCAGAAGATGGATGATGCAACGCTCTTGGAAATTTTAGTGACCAGGCCCTAGCTTTTCTTAGTTCCTGATCTTTATAATAACTACGTTCAAGTTTCAAATGTCGCAACTAGGCCAGTCTCTAATTTGCTGTTCTGCAGGGACGCTCAGATTATAACTGCAAAGGGCCTTGTTCTTACTCACCTCAATTCCAAAGTCCGGGAGTTTGAGACATAAATTTTCAAGCTGGCATGGAAAAATATGGGAGTAAAACCAATCGGAGAGGTCCCCAAAGAATAATTCCTTGAAGGAGGTGATTTCATGACTATCAAAAAAGATTTGGCCCTCTGCGGGATAGGCCATCGAAGCACTCTCGGAGCCTGCAAATATTTGATGGACAATGATCTCTTGGGAACTGAAAGGTTCGCTGTCATATAAGATCGATAGGACTTGGATCAACAGCGGATGCACCTCGACACATATTTCAACCAGGTAAACGAGAACACCGTGATTTTGCTCGATTTTAACACAGTGCCGAACTAGAAAAAAAGACATCTGATGAGAAGAGCACACATCTACATTAGACGGGAGGGCAAGTACTCAAAGGAAAAATAAATGTAGTTCGATGAGTTCCTGCAAGAATAAGGGTTCCGGATCGTTAAAGTTACACATTAGGAGCAGCTTAATTATATGATAAATATTGTCAGTATCGGCAATAACACCATCCTTACCTGCCATCCTGCCCTTGAGCACAAACTAAGGGCTGAAGGCATTTAATGCAAAGTCAGGTATGTCAGATTTGAGGGGGCTATGCGGATGTATGGATCCCTTCACTGCGCCACTCAAGTATTTCGTTGATTAATAATTTTAATGTACAATGAGTCAGCCAGAGTGTCCACAGCGTTTAGTTGGAATCCGAGCAAATTAGAATGACAGACATAAAATACTGTGCCTTAATAGCCCTCCAGGTCTAGCTAATTTGCTATATCGGTATATTGCCAATATTATCAGTATATAATATATCAATAGTTTAGGCAAGTTAGCGGTAACAAGGTGAAGCTCTTTGGTGCAAATTCATTGAGATTGCAAGTCCATTGGCTATTCGTTAAATCAGATGGTTCTCAATTTTCGGAAGCTGAAGATGATGCTTAACTTGCAAGTGCGAGTTGCCTAACTTCATGAAAGAATACTTGCAAGAATGCTTGCACTAATATATAGTCATCCCGCACGATCAAGGCAATCAGCTGATTATATACAATCTCAATGTCTTAATAAAGCATATAGCAAACTTAATTAGCAGAAAAACTGGTCTAGGCGCAGAGGGAAATTAGGAGACTCAAGGACGAGCTTGAGTTATATCGAGCTGCAGATAAATCTCCACTTATCAAAAAGAAAAGCACCATGGTCTATGATCCTATAATTGACATTCTCAAGGAATCTGGATACGGATTTACTGAGACTTATGCGGATTTTCTTACTTTTTCTCAGAAGAAGCCAGCTACCCTGCCGGTCATTTAAGATCCTTACAAAAGCTTTAAGTACGACAGTACCAGTACCAACAGATTTCTCCGTAAAAAGAGCACCTTAAAATAGAGTATGCAAAAAGCGGTTGAACAGTCTGCCTAGAAGCAAAGGTTGATCCACTAGCGGTAAGGGATGTCAAGGTCAAGATTGCAGTAGAACACAAAACGGCAGAGCGTAAAGAAAAAGCTGAGCGTTTAGCGCAAATGACTTTTGATAAGTTCATTGAATATTTGATGGAGTAAAAGAAGATGGTTATTAAGTTTAGCGATATGAAAGAGGAGATGAAGGAAAACGCCTTGGCTTGCTGCTCCAGGGCACTTTAAAAATTTAAGACTGACAAATAAATCGCCAATTCGATTCGCTCGTAGTTCGACAGACTGTACTCAGCCTGTTGGCACGTCGTTATCGGCCGCAACTTCAGCAGCTCAGTGAGCCACGACTCAGGGATGTTCATCTAAATTATAATCGGAGATATATCAGTAGTCCTTTTTAAATCAGGCTGATTGTATTATCAATTATTTTACCATAAGCGATGATTATGAGTGAGTCCGGGTTTTAGCTGTCTGGTTATAAGTTAATTGATAATGATTATTAGAGAATATGCTCTTTAATTCTACTTATTATGTTCTTTATTATTCACTCTATACGCTCGCAGACTTTGAACTACGCAACTGTGGTGCCTAGTACTGTCCTCGCTCCTGCTGCGCTTTATTCGGTCGCATTTGATATCCCTGCCACCACTTTCTCTGCTGCTAGCAAGATTGGCTTTGTACTCAATTCTTAATATTTAACTATTACCCCCTCATCATGCTCGTTCAAGGGTGGAATAAGTGGGACCACCAATCCGATTTCCTGCACCCCAGCCACATACAGCGGGAGCAATGGCATTTAATTTTCAAATCTGGGCTCCTCTGGCTCATTAAACTATTTTGAACTAAAATTTTCCCTTAACAACCCCAGAACGGCAGGCAGTTTTCAGCTCAACCTCAACCTCATCGACACTGTAAGCGCAACCACCTACCCCCTCTCCTATTACGCCAGCATCAGCGCTGCGACCATGACTTGCTCTGTAAGGTCATCCACTGATATCGTCGGACTCTCAACTTCACAAAATACACATATTTTTACGATAACTCCAACAGTCGCCATTCCCTCCAACAGTTTTGTGGAATTTCAGTATCCAAACTGGGCATCCTATAACTCAACCAACTTAGTATCGAGCACAAGTGTTAGCTGCAATTCCCCTGAAATCGCAGGTGTGAGTTGCTCAATCTCCTCCAACCAGAAATATTTCACATCCGATACTTCGACTGACATAACATCTGCTTTCACAGTAAATTTATTTTACTTAAAAAATCCACCTAACACTGCCTCCTTTGGCCCCATCGTGATCAACGCCTTTTATAGGGGCAACAACGGACTTATGCAAACTTGTTCGACCAACTTGCAAGTCTCAACACCCAACACTTTCAGCATAAAAGCTATGAATGGTAACTCTGCTGTTATATCTGCTACATCAACTGTCTCCTTCTCAATTCGCCCTCAGAACCCCATCCCCTCCGGCGCTCAAGGCATGCTCAAAGTCCTGTATAGTACTTCCTTGGGAATAACATACAGCTATTCATCGTTCAGCACCCAACAAGCTCCGACTGTAAGTTCAATTAGCGCTGGCCAAATAGTCTTCAACCCACTATCAACCACCGTGATCTCCAACGCCTACGTCCTTAAAGACTTCATTATAATAAACCCTACCTCTACCAAGAGCGCAACCATCACACTCACTTCCTACTTCTTCAACACCCCGAGTGCCTACTAAATTGATTCTCATACATTCACGATCACCTGCAATCCAGGCCAAATCACTAATGCCGTTCCTAGCCCGACAAATATCTATCCACAGCAAACTAACACAGTTACTTTAACCTTTACCAATATCAATGCACTTGCCTCATCGGGCAGCATCAAAATCGGAATTCCTGCAGAATTAAACTCCCTCAGCGCAGCTTGTCAGGCCTTAGGATCCTTGACTGGGACATGCTCAGTTAGTGCAGGAATCGCAACTTTGAACCTGGCAGGTCAAGTAACCTCATCTTCTTCGCTATCGATAAGAATTTCTGGCTTGGTCAACCCTGTTTCTGCCAGCTCAACATCCAGCTTCTCCATCAATACTTACTACGACAGAGCTGATTCTCAAACTCTTGTTGATTCCGTCAGTTCTGGGATTGTGATCAGCATACAGACCAGTCCAATAAACCCCTCCTCTTTCCAGGTCAACCCAACTTCCTCTTTAGTTGGAGCCGTAACAACCTACAATTTCAGAGTGTCAATTTCAATCAGTATTCCAACTGGAGGCTCCTTATACCTCATATTTCCAAGCAGTGTGGGAGTCGGAGCAGGTGCTGCTATCACCCCTGTAAGTAGTATGAGTGTAGGCTGCACACTTACTCTCGCTTACCCCAGAGTCACTTCAAACGGATGTTTTACCTCAGGACTTACAGCCCCTTCGACATTATAATTTTCGATATCAGCCATAACAAATCCATTAAGTTTTAAACCCAGCGACTACTTCACATTTTACACACAGAACAGCGGAGGAAGTGGCATTGAATCTTTAACAGCGACAGCTCCCAACCTGAGAGTTACGATGACAACGGCAGCCTCTAGCATAGTAACGCTCTCGACAGCCAACCACTCTTTAAACCAGCCCACCTAGCTTACAATAAGAATAACATTTAGCGTCAGTCATCAAACTGGCGACTACCTCAAAATAACATTCCCCAGTTTAAATATCCCGATCTCCCCGAGCTGCACAGTGGGATCAGGTTTTTCTAGAGTCGACTGCGTTTCGGCTGGCAACATCGTAACTGTCACCATGTAGTTCACCAGTTTTGGCTTCATAAACTCATTGGTAATCAGCAATTATCCTAATGCCGGTACTGCTACTATCACTGTGTAGACGTATACCTCTGATAACTACCTGTCCTAAACAGCCTCGAGCACTTACACTCCCTGCCCCACATTTTGTGATGTTTGTTCATCGGCATCTCAATGTACAACCTGCTACACTCCGTATCTCTTGCTCTCAGGGACGTGCTACGATTCTTGTCCAATTAGATATTTCAATAATGGAGTGAATTGCATCTCTTGTCCCAGCAACTGCGACATTTGCAGTTCGGTTTCTACTTGCTCAACCTGCTCAACAGGTTTTGCACTTTTAGGAACTGCTTGCCAAGCAGGTTGCAACCCAGGCCAATTTATCTTGAATAGAATTTGCACTAATTGCATAACGAATTGTCAGACTTGCAACACGGTAGATTCTTGCTCGAGCTGTAACTCGGGGCTATTTTTTATTGGAGGTATTTGTCAGAGCTGTCCCTCGGTAGGATATTTCTTGAGCAGTGGACTGTGCAACTCTTGTGCCAGCAACTGCAATACCTGCACTTCAGTATCGGCATGCTCCCAATGTGACAGTCAATCATACATTCTAAGCCAAATCTGTTACGTGAGATGTCCCAGTACTTATTATGGCGCTAATGGGAACTGCCTTTCCTGTGTAAGTCCTTGCAATAGCTGCGTGTCATTGTCAGTCTGTGTGGATTGCAAACCTGGGTTCTTCTTCTTAGCTGGGGCCTGCAACTCAGGCTGCCCCTCGGGATACTACCAAGGAACTACTGGATGTTTCGCCTGCTAATCAGTCTGCCTGATTTGTTCTTAACAAAAAGCATGCACCAAATGCTAGACCGGGTTCGTGTTAAAGGACAATTTCTGTTATTCGAGTTGCGGGTAGAAACAGATAAATGTATCCAATATTTGCCAAAGCTGTGACCCCAAGTGCGATACTTGCAAGGGCACTGTCGACTTCTGCACGAAATGCACGACCGGTTTCGCAAGTGCAGGAGTTTGTTCGTCGACCTGCCCAAGAGGACTCATCGGCAATAGTGGAGTCTGCTAAACCTTTAAAGGCTCTCTTTTCTATTTCCCTATGATGATAGTAACTATTTTTATTGGACTGGTAGTCCTAGGGATCAAGCATTTCCACACAACGACAGTGATCATCCCGAATATCATCGGACTGTCCGCTCTCTTCGAAACATTGTCCTGGCTGTTCTTCCTGATCGCCGTCAAGTCAGACGTGTAAAACTATGATAATAAATAACTGATCGCAATACTCGCAATCCTAGGAATCGTGCTCCAGTCAAGTACAGGACTAGTCTTCCTCTATGTATTCAACAACAGACTCACAGACGACAGCAAGTTCCAGCAGTGGGCTCTCGACATTTATTGTTACAGGAGTAAAGCTGTTATCTCCGCTTTGACTGTGTTTAATATCAAGTCGTTTAGACTGCTCTACGGGAGGTTGCTCAGCAAGTCTATCTTCTCAGCCTATGCCAACAAAAAATAGCAATTCTTCTTCTTGGTGAACAGCTTCAGCATAGCCGGCCTCCTACTATCGAGCCTAACCCTTCTGGTTGCAGCTGGCATTTCCTTGGCGTTTAAACAAATTCAAAGCCAGGCCTATTACTGTGCTGTTTAGATCATCCTATTGTCCTCGTTCCTAGCATTTCTGGTGCTAATCGATATCCCGAAAGATTAAAATTACTTTGCTGACAGTCTTGAGATTGACCATGGGATTACTGATAAACCTTGGCAGGAGACTGACTAGCATTTCTTGGGTCTGCAGCCTGAGGTTACAAGAGAGTACGTCTAAGGAGATGGAAGGAAGATCAGTAACAAGGTTAGGTTTAAACTAATCTAAAAACAAAAGAACAAAAACGGGGAGTAGTAGGACTAATAGCTCGACAGTGACTAGGAAATGAGACTGGCAATCTAACAGGGAAGACGACGCTAGCATTCATAGCCTGACTAGATGCAGAAAATAGACCTAGTCAAACGCATTTTGGGGTCGAAGGCGGTCGAGGACATGTTCGGCAATGATATCGAGCGACAGTAATTCTACCGGGCAGTTCTTTAGAACAAGTAGCTCTGGGCAAAGCGTTAAAAGAGTCTGCCTGACGAGGACACGCTCAAGGAAATCTACAAAAATATCAAAAGAAAGGAGCGGGATTAGATACTAAAGCACCACGGCGCCAAAGACTAGTTCGATCACGTCATCCTCACAGAAGAGAAGGAACGAAGTCTCCTCAAGCGTTAAGATTCCAATATGGACAAGGAGTCCGAAGATATCTTCCAGTCACTGGGATTGGCTGGTGATTTGCAGTAGGTCGGAGTGTCTTTTAAAGACAGGATGCTAATCCAAAAGGGTAAGCTGTAACGAGGCGAGATTGAATTCCCCTCGAACTCTGTCAGCAAACGAAGAAGCAAGAGATCAACGTATCTGGACTCTTCAAAAAAGTTCCGTTCTAGGAAGATTTTCTAATTCGAGAATGAAGAGAGCAGTCTCAATCTGAACGATCATCAAATCAAGGAGGACCTATCCGAGGACGTTGGAGATGATTTCGATATCCGAGGAAGAGGGTCTCGTTTCAATGATTTGAAGGAGGTGCTATAAAATTAGGAGAAGGGTGTATAAAAATAGCAGAGATCAAATAGCAAACTACACCAAAAGAAACCACCTAAGCGCAACCGACTGGGGTAAATCTACTTACAACGTCTTTAACTCCCAGAAAAAAAATAATTCCGAATAAAGAAGAGGAGACAGCGTGAAGTCATGGACGAGGATAATGACTTTTTCGACCTAGATTTTTGATTGATTTATTAAATGAATCCAGTCGACAATAAATTCAAGGATCTTAGCTTTGTCTTGGAGTAATTCTGCAGTAGGACTGAATCACTCTTGGAGATGATAACGGTGATCAGCCGAAACGAGCCCAGTCCCAAGGAGAATACTCTGCCGCTGTAGATCAATGCCTGGGTGATTAGCTCCAAATAGTTCGAAAAATACCTGCAGAAACAGCGGAGGGCGATCATAAATGAACTTAAGAAATGAAGACTTGCAGTTCTAATTAAACTGAATTTTATAGTGTCCGAACATGCATTAAGATAGCAATAACAAACACTTCCTCGTCTAAACGCTCGTTGATGTCGTAAGCGGCTCCTGTGCAGGCTTTTCGGCCTGCCTGTCCAGCCATTGCTTCGACACTGTCAAAGTCAATATGCAGTGTTCCCAGTAATCTCTAATGCACACCATTAAGTAGATTTGGACCAAAGGCGGAGTGCTAGGCTTTTTCAGGGGCATTTACTACCCCTTGCTGACTCTGCCGTTGATAAACGCAACTTGTTTCGCCTCATATTAATTCTTCAATAGAAATATCAGCCTCCGGAGCTAGATTTGGCAGGGGGTTCTGGCAGGTGGGTTTGCAGGAATGACGGCCAGCTTCGTGATAGCTCCCGTTTAAAATATAAAATGCAGGATGCAGATTGATATCGAAAGCAAATATAAAGATTCTTACTCATGCCTTTACAATACTTACAAATCCGAGGGATTTAAAAAAGGGGTTATGAAGGGGGTGGTGGCTACTATGTACCGAGATGTCCCTAACTATGCTGTACAGTTTGCTGCCTTCGAGGAGGGCAAGAGAGTCCTCAAGGCTCTCAGGAAATCTTAATAATTAAGCCTAACTGACAGGGTCATGAATGGGCTGCTTGCAGGCTTCTTGGCTTTATTGGTCAGCCACCCTCAGGATGTTATTAAAACCAAAATACAGATCAACAAAATTGAAAACTTAGAAAAGGATGGCGGCTTTTACAAGTACTGGAGATAAGCTTGGAAAGCAGAGGGGTTTCGATTTATGATGCGAGGGATATAACCACAGCTAATAAGAGAGCCAGTACTAAGCATGACTACGCTGGTCGTATTCGAGCTTGTCAAAGGAAATTTACAATCGTTTATTTCCAAGAAATGGTGAATAATAGATTGCAAATCAATATCTGTTAAATGAATTCCTAGAAACAATCGACTTAAGAACTATAGAAGGCGCTCCTCCAGTCCATACAGCACGCCAAGGAAAAACTCAATAAGCTCGACCACTTCTCGAAAACTACAGCTACTCCTACCAAGCCTGTTCCACCGCCTTCCCCTTCAGTATTCAACACTCCTTCATTCAGCAGCATAAATACTTATTTCAAATAAGAGAAAAGCGAGTCCGCTCGAACCAGTTAGTTGAGCAATTCTGCAGCTGTGAGCAAAGCGATCGTTTCTCTTCAAGAGAAGATCAACAAACTCTAACGGGAGAAGAGCTAAAAAGACTAACTATTAAAGAATGTAGTAGAGTAGTCGAACTAATTGAAGAAGAGGCTGAAAGCCGAAACGGAATCTCTCCAATTTTCAAAAAAATAGGAAACTAGAATCAGCCAAGAAATTTCCTAAACCAAACAAAAAAACGTCTAGTTTTAGCGCAAACTAGCTTAGTTGAGCCTACTGCTCTAGTCCAAAGAAATTAATATCCAGAGATTGAAATAAAACAATTAAGAGTTACTCAGTGCCAAAAAAGCATGCGAAATTAAGTTGACTTAATACCAGCACAAAGTCGTTCTTTTGGAGCAAAATCTTCAGTCCTTGCAAACCACCCTCCAAAACAAAAATACATTTTAGCCAGACAAGCAAATGCTGAATAAAATTTTACTTTTGGAGGAAGAATGCCTTAGACTTAAAAACATGCTGGATAGAGAGAGGGCGACAGCTGGCAAATCAACTTAGACAGCAGGCTAAATCCATTAGAAGTATTTGAGTCAGAAATAGGCGTACATCGAGTTGCAGAGGAACAAGGACTAGCTTCTCATGATCTCATAGAAGTTGACCAAAAAAAACAAAAAACTTTAAAATTTTGCTTCTAACGCTTAGTACTAACGCAGAATCATTGAGGAAAAACTTCAGCTCTTCAGAACTTACACGCAAGAACTCACCCTTAAATTACAAAAAATGCCTCTCTCTTTGACTGGCCCCGTCAAGGTCCTGCTCAACAAAATTAACAAGATAGACTCTCGCCTTGAACAAGTGAAACGTGATAAACCTCAGCGAGTCAGCAGAGACTAAAACTCAATAAGCAGGAGCTAGAGCAAATCAAGATCAAAGTCTAAAAACAAATTTAGTCGAGAGGAATTGATCTTGAGTGCAAGCCAATCGAAACTAAACAGAAGGGTCTAACAGTCAGAAAAATCACAGAAGAGCTAGCGGAGCAATAGTTTCAATAATAACAAGATTAAACAAAGGCTAGCTAGCTCCAATAAAAAGAAAAGGACTGTTCTCTCAGAACTACAGACAGAAAAAGATGGACTCCTTAACGATTAAATTAAGAAGTCCGAACTTACTCTTTCGCAGCTCAAAAAGTAATACTCCGCTAGTATCTCACAGATGTAGCTAGTCCCTGCAGAGTAGAAGTAGTAGCTAAGGAGGAGACTCAACTAGCTGGCACGTTAAATGCAGAATCAGAAGGAGAGTCTTGCTAACCTTCGAAGACATAAAAGATAAATTGAATGTTGATCATGCCATTTTTATTACAAACCCAACCAGCAGTCCGAAGCCCACCACCAATGCCAAGATACACCCATAGCAAATTCCTTTGAGGAATTTACTTTCTTCGAGTAGGTTATTTCCTAAAGGAAAAGCAGCAGCCCCCCACATAATCCCGTAGCCAAGGCTGATCGTGTGAGGATTGGAGCTTTTTTAAAGTCGGACTAATTAATTGATCAAAAAGAAAATGCCTATCAAGTTGATCTGAATGAGCCAGCAGATATTATTAAATCGATTTACGCAGGTGTATAAAATAATCGTTACTGAGATGAGAGTGCCGATCCCAAAGTAAACGATTGTACTGCTACCACCGTACTTGAGATGTCCGTCGTTTTAGTTGATTAGGATCAAGCTCATGCTAGTCATCAGTGGAACTATAAAACAGCCAAGTGAGTATTTGAGTAAACCTAAACACCCCTCCAACTATCCCAACAGAAAAATTCCAAGTAAGTTGGAAAGGATGTGCATATAGTCAAAATGCACAAAATTATTAGTAAGGATTGAAAAGTAATTCAGAGGGTCTGAGGGAATCAGATACGGGATAAGAAAGGGAGGTGAACTTTGATTTCGAACGGAAAGAAATGAATAGGGTACAGTATCCAAACAGATCAGCTATGCCATGAATATGGCAATCAGCAGTGCTATAAGCACACTTGTTAGGCTGAGCAGTTCATAGTTGGGCATTATCTGGCCGATTATCCTCAGGGGCAGAGGCTTCCTGTAGTCGATTCGGGTTTGTTAGTTTGTTGCGAAGAGTTCCCAGAACGGTGCTTTTATCATTTTATTATTTATATGTCTTAAAATTTGCTGGTAGCTGAACCCAAAAAGACCAGGCTAATTGCACTTGACGCTTACAGAGGGTTGGTCATCTTCGGAATGATACTTGTTGATAACCAGGCAACCAAGCCGCTAGCTCCTCTCGACTAGTCAGAGTGGGACGGAATTTCGCCTGCTGACCTCATATTCCCCGCCTTTATATTCATGATGGGGATGGCAGTCCCTCTTTCGATCAGAGAAAAAAAAATAGGCTTAAGGCCCTACCTTAGAACGGCAGGCCTATTTTTGATAGGATTTTTCCTCCACCTACAAGCTAAAAATTTTAATTTCTAGATCGTGAGGATAATGGGCGTACTCCAAAGGATATCAATCTGCTACCTGTGTTTAGTCGTAATGCACATTTCCACTGAACTTGGCAAAAAGACTATGAGGATTGTTGGAGTGGCTTTGATGACATCGGCTATCTACATTGGATTGATGTTAGGCCAATCCTACTCCATGGGCTGTTCCCATCTTACTCCGACTTGCAATTATGGTCGTGAGCTCGATATGAAAATTCTAGGGTATACGCATATGATGAAACCGTCTGACCCTGAGGGTCTCCTCAGTACGTTTAGTGCATTGCTGACTGGACTGGGTGGGTATTGGGTTTCACTGATGATGAAGTAACATAAATAATAAAAGGAAACTCTTATCAGAAAATTAAGCTAGTTCAGCTTGTTTCAGTTATTGCTCACTTTGCTACTGGTTTTTGTACAGCCCATTAACAAAAAACTATGGAGCATCAGCTTCGCGACAATTACCATTGGTATATCCACTTTAGCTTTTCTTCTTGTTTATATTCTTCTTGATTATCGGCCACAGTGGCCTGTCACAGCTTTTTGCAACAAGCTAATTCAGCCCTTTGTTTGGTATGGAATGAACTCACTACTGACTTTTGTGGGGATGCTCGAACTCGACATCCTCATGATCGACAATATCAAATTTAACAACACTTCGCTTTGGAGCTGGCTCTATCACAATTTGTTTGTAAGCTGGCTAGGAAATAACAGCTGGACCTCCCTCCTATTTTCGATGTGCCACGCACTACTATGGATGGCAATTTGTTGCGTCTGCTATAAAAATAAACTTTTTCTAAGACTTTGAATGACTGTAAATATGATGAAGATATATGAAGTCAGTAGGCAAGGCCGACGAAGGCCAAGGTCAGTTCTCTTGCCGATAAGTTCTATTTCTGGACTGGGATTGTCTCCCTTATCTATTAGAAGAGCCTTTAATTAAGGCCTCTCTATAGACCCATATTGATAGCGAACGACTATGAGTATTAAGGATGGCCTTGGGTTGATAATATCCTGTTATCACAAGATACCATAATTTCGCAGTTAGTTTTTTCTGCAGGGCAGATTGCAAGACTTATAAAATTTTAAGGCATCTCGTATACCTAGTCCTAGTGGTACTAGGTGATCTGAATAACCGAGTTTTAGGGGATGTTTATGCACTGTCGATTAAGCGTTACTTGGAATTGTCCTTTTACAGGTTTCCTTGCCTTTCTCACCTTTCCTCCGAATGCCTTTGCGATTAGTTGATGTCCGAAGCAATTGCCGAGTATCTTCACTTTGTTATTGATTTAGAACGCGCGTACTAATTTATTTGAAATTATTTAAAGATTAGTGTCATAGTCAAGGACGGAAGAATTGCTGCCAGGCAAAAGAATAAGATCCGCAGCTTGGAATTATTAATCACTCGGAAACTAGCCGTTGAAAATCTGAAAAGTTTTCCAAGATTCGTTATTGAAATAAATGCCCATGTAAAGAGCCCGCAATGGAATGAAGGGGAACTTATTAGTCCTGCAATCTTTCTTAAAAATAAGCAGGAGGACAAGTCGGGAAGTGCACTTCCAAGAATCTAATATTTTTTCGTTTTGCAAAAATTATCTTATGTCCGCCGCTGGGGTCGTTTAGCCATACCACTCGTACTCTACTTCGATGAAGAAGTCCTGCTGGGTTCTTACGGCTCTCCCCTTTTAAATTTGATCGCAAATATAATCATGCCAGTACTTGTAAGCTTAGTGCCGCTCAAGGCTAATGGAGGGATAAATAACACCGTTTTTTTAGAGAAGTTGGTAAATTTATTAATCGACTGTCGGATAGTTTGGAGGAGATTTTCCTTTCAGTTAAAAGACAATGGCCTTTGCCAGAGAGAGAACTGGAGAGCAACTGGTCCACGGCTAAACGCCGACAGTGAGAAGGTTACGATAATAAAGTCCGTTGTAGTAAAAGCAAGCATGAACTGACATAATATTTATTTAATGGGAAATTAGACTCAGGAGAGGAATTTGTATGAGTAGATCAAACTAATCTCCTAAATACCTAGTCTGGAGTAGAGGCCCTCTCTCGCACCTCAGACTATCCGAGGAAGACCTCACCGTTTCCAGAATGGTTGGGTCTTCTATGATGATGAGACTGGGTAGCTTGACGGCTGCCAGGACGTGAGTAGATAAGCTCTGATCTCAGACTTTCTGAGATAAAACAAAGTGTAGAGAAATACTAACTAAAGACGATAATTCGAGCAGAGACAGGCCTAGCACCTCCAAAAGAAATAAAAGAAATTAAAATAGCTGCGAGAAATGCTGCAATAGGAAGAGCTAAGTAAAGAAATGATCAGACGGTTGCACTTTCAAGCCTAAAATCCTCTCGAATTAGCATAGGCCATTTACTTAATTCATATCAAAGCAGACCTAGTTCCTTATGAAAAAATAGCAATCCTTGAATGACCTGAAGGACAACTGCAGACTTCAAGATCAACTCAGCATCCAGCAAAAACCAAAGATCGATGCAAAGTCGAATAAACTTGCCGCCAAAGGAAGAGTTGAGCGGGATCCAATTTATAATCGACTATACTAGCAGAGAAAAGTCTAACAAAAGACATAACTCACTCGAGCGAAAAGCTCAGTCTCCTTAAACTGCGGCTTAAGGATGTATAATTAGTTTAAACGCAAAAAGAATTAGCCTGTCCCCAAACAACACCAGTATCCTAATATGTAGCTTTAAGCCAAAGATGACAATATCTGCTATTTGAAGGATAAGATCACAAGATAATTCAGGTAATGTTTGACTGGACTCCATGCTGCCTCCTAATTAAACTACCTTTAATTCAGCGAAGTCATGAAATAAATGCATTTTTTGAGTGAGTAGAACCGCATATCTTCAGACGCGTTGGTTTAGTAGCGAGCACTCCTTGCATAAGTTTGGAAAGGGCTCAGCCAAAACTAATCAGTAAAAGTATAAAGACTGTTATCATTCATACTTCTGTTGATGAAAATTTAGCATCCTTAAAATCAAAATAATATGTCCAAGGAAATTGCCAGTAAATTGGAAAAAGATTAGAATTTTCATAATTTATCGCTCTTCAAAAGCATACAGCCTGAGCTCATCGATTTGAAGGAATGCTCAACAAAATACTCGCTTTTTTATTATAATAAACTTAATAGGAACAAACCCAAATCTCCTATCACTGATTTCTAGCGAGCTCAGCCGCATAAGCGAATCCTTTCGCCAAAAGAACAAGCTATGGCCTAGCGCCACTACAATGCAGTCAAGAGCAAGGCTGATCAATTTGGTATCGAGATGAGCAAATAGATCGGAGTTACCTAAAAGATCGTAAATCAGTTACGATGGTTCTAAAAAGGCGAAAAAAAAAGGGAAAACTAATAAAAATTTTCATTTAGACCTGAGGTCCTCTCTCCTGGAAAGACCAGCTAAAATCGCCATATCGAGTTGTTTTAATTGTCTAAAATACCAAAGCAAATTCCTGCCAAATAAGAACTTTTTTCACATCAACCCTAGCTTTTCACCTCCGTTAAATACAAGGACCAAAAGCCAATAAGGCCCAAAGAAATCTAAAAATTTGTTAACAGAATAAAAGTTGGAAGATAGACAAATTAGATTAAACAGGCCTTCTTACTTCACGGAAAAAAGCATAACCCGCCCAAGGCTTAACCTCCCAAAGGACCGATACTCTTCGTGGATGTGAGCCTGGGCCAGGGAAGAGTTTAAAGAATAGTAGTGAACTAAGGTGACACAGCCTAGAAGCTGGCACATGATTTTGCTTAGAAGCACAAATAAATAAGCAAGTAGAACCACTCAAAGCTTATCGAGTTGTTGAATGCCAACATAGCAAAGCTTATTGATTGATTATAATGTATTCATCACTCATTCTTAGTTACGTAGCTTTATTACTGCCCCTTCCCTTTATAGTAGTGTATGCAGCCTTCATACAGTCCCTATTCTCACTGCAGGCGCTCATAGTCCTGCTCATAGACTTGGCTCTCATAATAAGCCCTCCCCTCCATCCCCGCAATCCTTAGCAATTATTATACTCCACTGTTAAGCGCAAAGGATACAGACGAATTATTTGGATAATCAATCTTATCCTGCTCTGTGGGCAACTCATCTTCAAAATTATCAATTTCGCCAAAGGTGGTCTCTTAGCGAACTAGGACATTCAATACTTGCTTTAAGTCGAAGATGCTGTGGTGGCTTTTGTGCCTTGTTGCGTGCTGATCCCGATATCAGTACTCCAACTCATCAGCAGATTTAGGAAACTCCGAACCTAGAACCTCGACATCAAATACTTCAAGCTCATTGTAACAGTGCTACAATTGATATTACTGGGGCTGCTCATCGCCATTCAGATATTCAACTACTGCCTGCTCAGCTATCTTGTTTTATTCCTGCTGCTCATCCATCAAACTGAGTATTTTAATTAGCTTTCTGTAATTACTTCAGGGGCTTTGATAATAGCCAATTTCATCAGTTCTTTTAAAATCCTGAATCCTTACAACAAATGGCTTGCCATTGCAGGCCTACGATGGTCCCAATGGATTTGGTAGGAAATAGTCTTCAGTATCTGCCTTATTATGTCCTATTTTATGGGGCTGATTATCTTACGACTGAAATACAGGCATAGCTATGTGAATCTTTAGTAGTCAAAAGTGTAGAAGCGAATCCCTCTAAATGTATGCTATCTGCTGATAAACAAACTGACAGCAGAGCACAACCTGGACGAAAATCAATCGAAACTGCTGGCAGAGGCCATAATGGAGTTCAGTCAGGAGGAAATCTAACTAATTGAGTAGTCCCATTAAAAATAGCAGGAAGTCGATTACTAAAATCTATTAAAAAAGTACTCGCACTCTTGGCCGACTATCATTGCTAAGATATTTCACCTTCTCTTGGTTGTTATCATTATTGATCGCTATGTTACTATCTACAGCACTGCACTCCTGATTTGGTTTTTATTTGCCGCGTTGGCCTTGAGAACTAGGTATTATTATTATTCGCTGAATATCAGTCTATTTCTTGGACTGGCCAATATCTTGATGACTCTGTATTCAAATGTGGCAGGCTTGCCTCAGCCCAGCGACTGTAACATTCGATGCACTTTGTTGGGCTTCTAAGAATTTTAATACTACTGGATCGATGTTCTCATTGGATCCTTTTTTATACTGCTCAATGTGTGGCTTTTCAAAAGGCGGAAGAGGATCGTCGATATTTCAAATCTAATCAAGAATCTCACAGAGGAAAATAAGCCGACTTTGAAGATGCTGGTTGATAGCTTTGCAGTCAAGTACAGCTATCTTATCACAATCGCCTATTTGGCCTGGATCACTTTCAGTGGGGCCAGTCTGCTCCACTTTATCGGGCTGCTGATCTTCATGCTGTTTGTAGCAGAGGGTAATAGAAATATTAAAAAATAGAAGTTCAGTAAAAAATATTGGTTGGTTCTGGTAGCATATTCCAACTTGCTTCTGCTCTTGCAGTATATTTATTTTACAGGCTGGCCAAACAAAGATCAGCAGCTGATTCAGTTTATCGGCTTCAATATCAAATACAAAATCTTTTTCAGTTTCGCATTGCGAGAGGATATAACACACACTACTGCGCTTTTCCTGCTGGTAATCCTAACTGCTGTGCAGTTCCATATCTTTAAAAACTCAAAGTGCTATTAAGAACCAGCATAAATACTGGGGCAAATCTGGCCATGGAAGTCGCAGAAAAAATATCTTACTAGCTTTTACGACAAGCTTTAAACTTTCTATGAATTGGCTTTGAACTGGATTGCCGTCCTGGTGCTTTTCTTTGTAGTGCTACTAACTCAATGGGAGCTGCCTAATTTCATCTTACTGAGTTTGGCGATGTATGTGCTTCTAAAAGCTGTTAATTCCAGCTGGAGGAAGTTCGCACTTATCCTGAAAATAATGATGTATATCAGCCTTTCGATAGTTTTGATTAAATACTTGATCCAACTACTGGCTCTACCCCAAATGATAACGTGGATTGGAAATTCCATGATCCAAAAAATAGAGCTTTGGCTGTCCGCCATCGGATTTTATGTGGATGTGTAGCTATTTCAAAATAATTGGCCTGACATTGTCAACTTCCTATCAATCTACATCGCCAAGAACCAAGCCTAAAATTTGAAGAGAGCTGCCCGCTTAAACTTCACTGATTAGAATCGGTACGAGGATTACAATTACCTGCTGAAGCTTAAATTGATATCATAAAAGTAACTTTTCCAAGCCGATACGTGGGCCAGCAAGGCTATCAAAAATTTAGCAGTGCTGATAACAGACTTGAGTGCAATATTCGTGATAGTGAGCTGCCTCTAATTCCGATTATGCGTGGTTATGTGCCTTTATCTCTGCCTGTATTTATTCTACTTCTAAAGAGTATTCAGCAGAATAGTTAATCTCGTGCTCTAATAAAAATACCTGAATTTTCCGAACTCGATGCTAGTCAAGTATTAAAACTCCATCGTCACTAATAAATTCTAGGACTTCCTGGAGCAGGTTAGGATCATGTCACCTAGGCAGTTCATCGAAGATATTTCTACTCGTATTCTACAGATCAGAATCACTTACAAAAAGCAGATTTACTACTACACAGTCATTTTGTCAGCGACTCTTATCCTCCTGAATTATATACTACTGGGACTGCTAACACCCTGGGCCAAATCCATGATCCCTCCCTCCGACTTCTGGGAAATGCAATGGTATTTCTTCATCATCGGGATTTCAGAGACTTCGACATCAGTAAGCTCCTTCTTTCGCTAATCATATTTTTATATCTTCATTTTCCTTGTAAATTTAGTGGAAAGGGGCTGCATCGACTAATTGGAGGAGATCGACCTTCAAGAACGAAAATCAAGTATTTCTTCAGCCCATGGTTAGATGCTCAAACAACATAACGCACTGCCGTTCTAGGTTAAAGGGGAGGACTAACTGCTAGTAGAAATACAAGTGAACTAGTTAAGCATTTAGAGCTAATTTCTCATCAAAGAATAGAATAAATTGAGACAACACAATAGATCCCAGGTCCTGTAATCAGCATAGATACTACAATTCTACAAATTCAATAAAATTGTGATCGAGCTCAAACTGCAGGAGGCATTCATCTCCTTCTTTATGAGGCTCTTTCTTTTGCTCATGCTCATTAACGCTTTTATTAAGTTTACCATATTCTCCTGGCTCTATTTGCTCGTCTCTCTACTACTTTGGTTTAGGCCTGTCACCCTCCAAACAGTTTCCCTGCTAAACAAAGCCTCGATTTGTTTCTTATTTTTACAGTACCTTTTTATTTTGTGCAACATAACAAACACAACAAGTCCTTTGTCCATCCCTGAGAATATTTCCTAAATCCGTGGACTTTCACTGGTGTACTTATGGCTGGGAAATAATTCTTCTCTCTCAGCATATTTGTCGTTCGGAGGCAATGATAGTTAGGACTTCTACAAGTTCAAGGTGGGCTTTTTCATAAACTCTGTGATAATTTTCACAGTTTAATTGTACTTCATGCTTTTCAATATCCTGATCAAGCACTCCATCCAGCGTCTGTAAAAACTCATGAATTTCTATATCGAAGTGGTCAAGATGCTTTAGAAACTATCCTTAAAAGAAAAGATGGTGTTAGATTTTAATAAATACAGTGAATTCGAGAGATTCTTAAAAAGGGCCTTCAACGAGCTACTGCTAAAAAGTCCTTATATTTTCACAATTGTAATCATTATTGTCACGATTTCCTCCCTAAACTCCATATTTTAACTAGTCTTGCTCAGCCTACTACTAATTCTGCTCTATAGACTGACCTTTTGCCATGACAATTACAAAGTTATGAGCGGGATTTTGACGGCTGTAAAAATACTTTGCTTTTTTGAATTGCTCTTCATCCAAATCATCAATATCCCATACTTTCCAGCCCTCTGCCAAAACAATAAAAACAGCTTTATTTGCATCGAGTTCCTAAGGATATCAGCTTACGGCAATATAATCATCCTATTCATCGCACAGCTTTTCGTTGATTTGTAAAACTCAGAGATCAGCAAATAGACGATTAAGCGTTAACGCACTCGCAATGATGTCCGAATCGCAATCAAGAATTATGTGGAAGATCAAACAAATAATACCAATATTCTTATTTCCTTGTTCAATTAGTAAACCAGGTTGGCTCAGTACAGAGATTAAATCAATTCAGTGGAGACCACCCTTCAGAATTGGCATAAAAGAAAAGCCCTCAATTAATAGTCAGTGGTTTAGTAGAAGGAAAAAGAATAGTCACTAAAGTAGCTAAAGTCGAGTCCAATGAACATGGGGATGATAGAGCTGGCTTCTCTCCTGGTCGATCTCAATAAAGGCAAGATATGCACGATGTCTTTTCGAATTAAACCTTTACTCAATGACGATTGGTAATAAATAATGGCTGTAGTCTAATTCCTAAAGGAGTAGTACCAATCCAGCTGCAATGCTCTGGCAGATCTTCTCTAGAAGAGTCAATAGAAAAAGTATAAAGACGCTTTCGATAGCCTTAGGAAGTAACTCCCTGAGCACCCCAACTAAATCAAGATTATAATCCCCTAGCCATTGATCCTAAATATTAAGCCGAGGTCAGGCAATTTTCTGAAATTCTTGACTTGGACTATCAACAATTTTTATTTCATAAGCAGGTTCCTGCTCTCCTTGTACTTTCTTGAGAATTCAAGCTTTTTAAGTGCCCCTTTCCTGTTCGGCATCTTTCTTTACTAAATACCCTTCAAGCAACGGATCAACAGAATTTTCATAATATACCTGCTGCTAATCCTGCTAACCTCGCAGGTCCTGGAGTTATTACCCACATACCCTTAGAGCCTGACCCTGCTCTTCAGCTCGACTGATTTCAGCATCTGGTACTTGATTATTCTAATTGTACTTATCTCACTTTAATCAACGATCGATGTATCCGTTAAGCCCACCTAGAATGTCTATCAAGCGTTCTTGAGGATGGCACAGAGTTTGAATAATTTCGAATTTAATTGTGATCGAGACTAGCACAGACCGGAGAAGGGCAGTGTGACAAGGATGTTCGTGGATGACATCACGAATCGTCCTTAGCTCCTCCGTAAAACATAGCCAGAAAGGATCTTGGAAAGTCTAAAGGAAAGCAACAAGAAGACGGGTATCGACTTATACCCGTTGACAGCTGGCATTCAGATAATAATCTCCATCTACATTCTCTTCTTCTTCTCGAAACTCACAAATAACTACTACAGACAGAGTATCGAGAGCAATTTCAAGTACAATTAGCTGTCCGGAGAAATGGTTGTAGCCTTTCTTATCCACATCATCTTCATGGTCCTGGAGAGATACATCACTCTCACCGGTAAGCCGTTCTCACTCGGCAAGACTTTAGCCAAGTTCATTCTCCAGACGATCATTGTATCATTGTTTTTCTATTTCTGCTATTTCTATGCTCCTTTCGACGGGAAAGGGAGCTCTTCGTAACTGATAATGCACTCAAACTGGTGGTTGAAAATCTACTGGCTCATAATGGTCAGCTATCTGACGATCTCCAGCCTGCAGATAAGGTACGGCTACCAAAAGCTTAAATTTGAATTCAGTCTTCTCAACAAAGTCAACTACGTCAATTATTACACGATCTACGTTCTCACTCTTGTGCCCTTCCTCCTGGAGATCAAGCTCCTCATGGATTGGGCCTTCGCTACCACCTCGCTCACTCTTTGGGATTGGATTAATCATATCACTATATACCTACATTTCTATACCGCCAAGATCAATGCCATCTCTGCTAAGAGCTATTAGCTAGGCAAGCCCAGAGCATGGGCTCTTAAATTTTTTATGGGCTGGTGCGGGTTCATTTTATTACTGTTGGTTATTTTCATTCCCATGATACTTTTCTCCAACCTCAATCCGGTCGCCGAATTCAGCCAGGTCTCGGGGGGATCTTTGGTGCTCAGTCTGCAGATTGATGACGGAAATGTATACAAACTTTACGATACAGCTCACTTCAGTCGAAACCCTCAGTAAGTCAGCAACACTACAAGGAACGAGCTGAGCATGAACAAGATTCCAATCGTAGCCTACTCCTAACCCCAGCAACTGCAGTAAGTGTAGTACTTCTAAGTAAGTGACAACTTTTGGCTGCTCTCAACACCGAACCGCGAGATACTTCTGAAGCAGTTCAAGTAGATAATAGACAACGGTGAGAGCAATAGGCTTAAGTTGATCATGTACTATGAACTTACCCGGAACATAACCAACCTCATTTCAAAGCCAGCCGAGGTTATCTACCCGCTTAACAACTCGCAAAGCAAGGCCTTCTACCAAACTCTCACCAACTGCAACGTCAGCACCCAGCTTTAAAACTTTTATTACAATCTAGTCGAGCTCAATAGTGCTGATACCTATGAAAAACCTCACGCCATTTTCACTAGCCAAGCGCTGCAGTCTAACTTTTGGACCAATGTCAGCATCACTCAAGTTTGCAAACCTGTCTCTTAAAATTCCAACAATTCTCTCTCCTACTGGACTTTCAAGAAGGTTGGGAATAACACTGGTATTCAGATGTTCGTACTGTCAATGAAATACAGCCCCATCATAGTCGGCTTTTCCATCATCACTTTGTACACCAGTGTGATATTGGTGCTTGGCAGACTGATCAGAAGCGGCTTTACGACTCAAGTGAGCTAACTTCCTTACCTTTATATTCCACACCCAGAGTCGATGCTAAAAGTTTGTCAAAGCATAATGCTGGTCCGGCTACAAGGCGACTACCGACGCTAATACCTGCTAATGTATTAGCTAATGGACGTTGTGCGCAGTCCTTAGATCATAAAGCTGATAGGCGGGTCATTCCGCGACTACCTGTAGAAGCCTAAGCAGGACTGACTTCCTAAATTAAATGCATACATTAAACCTATATTTGTTAAATTAATGTTCATTAAATTATATGAATGCAGTTCCGTCAATATAGTCATTAATGACGATTAAAGAGCCAGCTCTGTCAGCTGAACATTGAAATCAACTTTGGATGGAGATAAACACCTGAGACCGAGGTCGAAACCTAACCCTCAAGTGACCCTCACAAAAGCCAGGTGCAGTAAGATGTCTAAATTAGCAAGATCCTAGAGCTGAAGACTAACTTTCTAATTTAACTGCAATAATTAAATCTATTTACTTTTTAATGCACCGTCCTCGCAATTACAACTATGCCGACTCACCACCACGCACGCCTACACATCAGCATCTAGTCCTTAGGAAAAGCTAGTCTCCCAAGAAGGAATAATAGCAGTTTAAAATCCAACTCAATCAGCTGAACATCAAACTCAATTAATATGAAGTTAAGCTGCTGGAGGCAGAGGCCTTTAAGCGAGAACTCGAGCTCTTGAAACTCTAGATCAAAGACATGGAGAATCCTGCCAAGTCAGCTAAGATTTAGCTAAACATTATCAATAGCAGACTGCAGCAGGCTCTCCAAGATGTGGATGTCTTGAGCCAACAGCTTTAGCGAGTCCAGAACTGCACAGCTGGTAATGAATTTTCCCTAACAATCCAGCCATAAAATTTAAAAGAAAACAGTGACGGACAATTGCCGTCCCACTTATAGTAGAAAATAAAGTAATTCTAATTGAAGTTTACAAGCAGTAATCAATAGCTGGAAGAGCAATCCAGAATTCATAAACTTTAAATTTAAGAGAAACAGAAGACCATTTAGTAGCTGCAGCTTGAGGTAGCACGTCTGAAAAGCCAACAGCAATTCGAACAGCCAGCTGTCATTGAAGACTAAGACCAGTTAAAAGCACTTAAAATCATTTTCGAAAGAACTATTAATTAGAAGAATGCTCTTGAGAGCTAACTCAAATAGCATGTGATCTAGTTTGAAAACATGAAGCTGATCTTAGAATAGAGACAGCAGAATATCACTTACTTGCAAGGTTCACTCACTTAGCTAATTGGGACTATGAAGAATCTGAAGGAAAACTAGGCTATCCACTCCATCCTCAAGGAAATAATAACCGACAAGGAAAAGAAAGAAAAATAATTGGAATTGTGTAAATAAAAGCTTAACTAAAAGAGCAAGGCAGTCGAATAGGGAATTACAAAGTTCAGCAAAGAAATTATTTAGAAATAGGGTTAAGTGGAATAGCTAAGAGGAGCGAAATAGGAACTGGATAGGAAATGCTTGTCGCTGTCTCTACAGCTATCGGAGGTCTCTGCCTTGAAGTAGCATTTTTAAAGGTCGATGTCCGAATATTAGCAACTTTAATTGCATAATTCAGAGCTGAAGTCTAAATGCTAAATTTCGCATTCCGAGCTGTTGTCAGTTAAGAATTAACTATCCTAGTGCAGAAGCTAATTATAAAGATACCAATTTTAACTTACTTCCAAAAGTGATTAGCTTGCTAAGTGCAATAACATAAAATCGAGTAAAATAGCAGAGCTAACTTAAATTGGCAACTAAATGTCCTAACTCACCTAGTTAAAACAAAAACTGAGCAACTAGCTATCCTAATGTAAAATTAAATAATAAAACCATAAAAAGTAATTAGCATAGTTGAGCAAGTAACTATGCTAGTGCAAGGACAAGCTCGAGTTTTTAAACAGCAAGATAAAATAGCTATAAAAATAGAGGTTTGACTAGGATCATAGTCGCCGTCTATCATAACTGCAGAAAGGCTATGAATAAGAAAATGCGAGGGTCTAGATCTAGCGGAGGAGGAAACTGTTCTCCCAGAAAATTGAGGAGAAGGATTTGAACATCTCGCAGCAGAGCTAAATTATTCTAAGGCTGTAGACCAGGCTTAAGGAAGTTTAGTTGCTTTTTGATGCCTCCAAAAAGGCGCTGTAATAGAAGGAGGATCGGGTGGCTCGTCTGGTCAAATAACTTTAGGCGCTTGCTGTGGTTGCATAACAAAATAATCAACTCAAATAAAGTCTGAGAGTGGTGAGCTAATAGAAGAGAGTGGCACTAGAGAGCAGTAAATATAGGTAGTTAGACGAATAGAGTCACATGCGAATAAACAATCTGTAGAAATAACTTGATGTGCTGAAGCAGTAAAAAATTAAATGTGTTTGTTAATTATAGCTTTAAAATAACCAACTGAAGAGCAGTAATATTGGTTTAAGTTTATCCTTGTAAAAATATAGAAAAGCAGCTGATTAGCAGCTGCAGCAAAATGATGTCCTGCGCATTTCGCTGCAATAGCTTACAAGGAAATAGCTGTAATCGACAGAAAAAATTGAATTATACTAGTAGAAAACAAAAAAATCAGCTGCTTAGATCTAATAGCTGAAAAAGAGAATCAGTTAAGGTAGTAAGGAGGTCTAAGCGTGTAAGCAGGCCAAGCGAACTCTCATTTAGAAGTAGAGCTACCTTGCCAGCATTAAAATTTAACTATAAGAACATATATCAGAAATTAACCAAAAGGAAAGCATCATCGCAGGGTTGAAGTTGTAGCTATAAGAACTCAAATTGACTATTAATAAAAAATAAGGTATCATTGCTAGCCTTAAAAATTAATGTTAAGCCTTTAAACAGTCCAATCAATTAAATTAGAATATCATTGCAGACCTTAAAAAATAATGCTAAGCATTTTTATTGTAAATCAGATCAAAATAGAGCAAAATAGCCAATCAAGTCCAGAAATATGAATAGCTTGCTAGAAAAATATAATCCAATAAAAACAAGGATGAGTAGTCAAGAATTCAGCTTTCTCAAAAATAGAGGTAGATAACCAAGCTCTAGTAAAAGAATATTGAGCAGCAGATAATTGTCAATTAGTTGAAGTTGAAAAACGAAAAGTATCAACTTTTAGTATCGACACTGAACTAAAAGATACTCATGTCTGATACCATTGTATAGTAGCTCAACAGTAAATTGCAAAAGCAGGAGAGCAAATTTAGATAACTACAACAATAATAAATTCAACTTAGAAGTCGTCTGCAAACCTCTAATTTCTAAAACTAGCAATCATATAACATACGCAATGAGCTCCAGACAGAGTTATAGTCAATTCGTAAGGAATTGAAAAAAGCTTAATCATTAATCGAGCAACTCAAACAGTAAAAAAATCAAACCTCGAATTCCCTACTCCAAACATAATAGAAATATAAAAAGAAAGTTGCCTAAATGGAGGCGGAATTATAAATCGAACAAAAGAGGCTGCTCAACCTTTAGAAGGAAGTGCATAAATTTAGAGGGGAGTGTCTGGAGTCTTAAAGAAAAATATAATAAATTTTGAATATCAACAAGCTCAAAGAAAGGGAGCTCTAGCTATCTCAGAGGAAAGTGGCCTAAGTCAGCCTAACATCTTAGCTTAAATAAAAGGAACTCAATTACCAGATAACACAAATTCAAACTCGAATGAAAAACTTAACTCAATAAGCTTAATCGCTTAGGTCTAAAGAAAATTAGCTGGCCTAGAAGACTAAGCGAATTGATTAATTAAGCAGGAAGACTTAGAGTTTGTAGAGAGAAAATTAGAAGATACAAGAGTAGGTGAAGTAGTTGATCAAAGGGAATTAGTCACTTGTCTCGGAAAAGGCAGCTCTGAAACAGCATATCACAAATTTGCAGAAGTCTATCTAGTAGAGCATACTCTAATTCTAGAATGAGAACAAAAGGCTAAAGAATGCAATTAAGTAAGCAGCTTAATCCCTCAAAAAGAAGTAAGTCCAATAAGAATCTTTAAAATCCTAATTAAAGGAGCGTTCGTAAAGCATCTCAAAAATCAATGAGGAGAAGGAGTCGATGCGCCTCCAATTCTTGTAAAAGGAAATGTTCTTTAACAACAAGATGTAATAATTTTTAAATTTCATGGAGACGATGTAATAAGAATCAAATAATATTGTTCTCAACTAAAACAATCTGCAGTAGCTGAAGTAGTCCAACTAACAGCTAACTCTCACCCTCAAGCAGACAGCGTCAACAATTAAGGATTATTAGTAAAGAATTCTAATGCTTTAATAAAAACTTATGCAGGCACAGCTTATCAACAATCTGATGTAATCTTAGTACAAGGAATTAAGTCAAGAGCTGTGCAAATTAAGATAAGGCATGGACCAGAAAGCCAAGTCGATGATCGACTAACAGCTTTAAAATTAGTACTAACTACTTTCAACTAACTTGGAGCGGGCCTAGTAGGAGCTTTAGAGGCTAAGGAATCAGAATAGCTAGATGCAACGACGATAAAACACTGCCAAACAATAAATTTCCTAGCTCAGAAGGTCAAAATAGAAATTATAAAAATCATTGAAAGTCTAGTCCTAACTAAGGAATTAGAACAGGCGACTTGAAACCTAGATTTAGGCTTTGAGGCAGAGTCTTTAAAATTTGAAAGAATCAGACTAAACTAACTCCAAACTAAACTTATTAGCCGAATAAAACAAAAAAAATAAAGCTGCTTTTAATAAATAAATAGCTGATCTCAAGGCCCAGCTGGCCAAACTCAAATCGGAGAACAAGGCTTTGAACCAAATTATTAACGATAATCAATAAAAAATACAATTTTATTCGCAGTAAATCTAAAAAGAGCAGCTTAACTACTCAGAGCTGTAATAACGGGCGTAGAGAAAGTAGTTATAGCTGGAGAGCAAATGCTAATAGGTGGCCCAGCTTGAAAGAAAATTGAAGTAAAATCAAAAAGAATGCCAAAAAAACGTTTTAAAGATACAAAATCTTGCTAGAGTGGAGAAGTAGGTTAAATAGTTGAACAAACAAATAAGCAACAATAAACATCAGCTGCAAACGCTCGAATAGCAGAACATTGAGCTCCACAATCTCAACAAATAATTGACCTAAAGAATTTAGGAATTGCAGAATCAGCAATAAAGGTCAACCGAAATCATATATTAGCAAAAGTCACTCCTGAAGGACTGCACTGACAAGTGCAGAAGACTATAGGATACCTTAAAGGTTAAGATTAGGGAAAATTAGTCACTTGCTAAGAGAGTTGATTCTCTCCAGAAAGAGGCTTTAAAGAATAAGCCAAGCAGTTAGCTATAGAATTAATTAATAGCCATGTAAAGGAGGCCTTTCGCAAAACCCATACGTCGATAAGACACATACCTCAAGGAGAGTTATTACAGGCCCTCCTAATCAGACATGAGCACAATTTCAGCATCGAACATCTTCGAGAGGTGATTTGCAAATAATGAATAATAAAAATGAGGAATTAAATTAGGGTCGCCTTAAGTTGGAATAGGACAAAAACTCTAATTATTAAACAAGGAAACCATAGACACTCTCCTACAATTGGAAAATTGGAGGGCGCAATAATCTTCGATTATTATAAAGGAAAACGCTTTTAATTTAGCATTATTAAATATCGATGTAATTTAACTATGGACAAAACCCAGGTCACTTCAATTCTCAGTATCATTTCCATAATCCACTATATTTTAACAATCAGCTGTCGATACAGCCCAATTATTATTTTTATCTGCCGAATTATGACTACAATTTTTACGTGGTGAATTCTTAACAGCCTGCTCATAGGGAGCCTGAAACTATCCTGATATAGGACAACTAATAACCAAATAAAGAATTAGTATCAATCTATAAAAAAAATAATTAATTAGGTAATCAACACAAATAAAGATAACCAGATCAACCAAGGCCTGAAAAAGAGTAAAAATAAACCATAGCAATTAGTTTTCTTAGTCCTTCAATCAAGGATAAAATTTAATAATCACCCTCTAGATCAAGCACATAGCTCACTCAGAAAAAAAATAATCAGACTTAGAACTTACCCTAACAGACTAAAAAACGAGGAAGACCGAAAAAAGTCGAAATTTTTAAAAAAATATTCAAACCCCCAAAACCTTTTCCGAAGTGTTATTAGAACAGCTACTGGAAAATTCATGATGAGCCTAAACATCTGATTTCCTATTTGGCCTCAATCAGTAAATTAATGACAAGAAAAATCATTATACAATAACGAAGATTCATTAGCAGAAGACCTAAGGAAAATCAAGGGGCTGACAGGACAAACCAAGTAGCACCGACTGCGTAGTAGATTGTGAATACTTGTTACAATATTTATAATAAGATAATTCCTGAATTTTCTTTCATAATCATCCGGTACTATTTAATTATGATGAATAAAAGGCGATTGGATCAGCGTTTATTCATTAGTTCCCAAAACAAACACCACAACTTTAAGAATAACGTCCTTGTTCCTTCCATTAAGTCTAGGAGAGTCTCGCTCCATGACTCCGTGCCCTAGCCTCTCCCTTTTTAGTCCATACTTGCAAGAAATAGGTTCAAGCCCAAATAATTAAACGACAGTTATCTTATCACTGCTTAGGACAAAGCAACTTTTAAAATCAAAACGTTAAAGCCGCTGTCCATCAACTAGAAGGTGAGGAGCAGCTCTTTCCAGGAGAAAGCGGGTTTCAAATAAACAAATGATATCATGCTCAGCATATAGGATTATATCCACCTGCTTAAAACGGACAAGTAGATGTCAGACTAGTTTTGCTACTTAAACCAAAGGGATCACGCCTATGACTGGAGGATAGTGTTCTTTTAGTAAAGAAACCTCGAAAATTATATGATCCTGTCTCGACTAGGAATGACGCACTATCTTAACGGTGAAATGAGTTTCCAGAGCATCGAAGACTGGCTGGCCTAAAAGCGTGTTTTCTAGAGAGTGCGAAGAATTAATTTCTTTGAGTCATTCCGAAAATATAAAAACTTCAATAATTGGAAGAAACAATCCTTAAGTAACTAATATTTGAAGAAATCCAAGTCCCTAAACCAGCACCATTTCTGTTTGAGCCCCAATTTCCTAAAGACTATCGTCAATATTAGAAAGGTATTCTAGCGAATGACTCACATCAAATTTTTTTAGTTTAGTCTCAATAAATAATGCGATATCAACCAGCTCAAGCAATACATGGTCGATTGCTAAAAGCAGGCTACTGCTATAATCACCTAATTAGATCAAGAAATATAAATTGAGATGCTTCAATAACTAAATTCCTCTCTCGATTAATACCTTGTTTAGAATAGGCTCACAAGAAAAAAGCAGCAGTTCGACTTTTCAGCAAGTCTCTTGATAGGTGACCAATCAGCTCGGCCTATGCCATATACTCAATAAGCCACTATTCGAATCCACTTAAGAAAACTAAGGAGGTTCATAAAATTAATTGATTATTACAAGTTTACATCAAGATTCCAGCAGTTCTTTTACTCGCTAGACTGTCTCATCAGCCAAATTCAGTAGTTCAATTCGACGATCGATAAACGCAGGGTCGGCACTGTGAGTTGGCTTAGAATATGTGTCGACGTTTGTTAGGGCTAAGTAGCTTTATAGCCCAATTTCGAGACAATTCAAGACCTTTACTCAAAGATCCTTGACAGGTACATAAGGTCAGTCGAGATCAATTACACCCTTTTTCTCCACCAAAAAGCATTCGACACTATTGCCAAGGAAAGGATAGGAGAGTATTATTGTAACCAGCAAGGTCGACGAATTTTTCGATATTGTCTACTTAATAAAAAACAGTTCTTAATTCAACTAAAAGAGGATCAAGCTTGGCTAGTCACTAGAGGAGGCCTTCAGAATAGTAATGAAGCAGCTTTAACCGATGAACTCTATCGCCAACAGATCGCTCAAGGTGAGCTTTGAGCAGCAGGACTCAGCCTAATCACTGAGCAGCAAACTCTCAATTATAAAGAATGACATCAACATGGTGTAAAGCATGTAAGAGTAAATAGAGGTCGGAATCTTCTTGCTGGATTTCAAGAACTTTAAGACTAAATGCCTATCAACCTCCGTCAATTTAAAAAATTAATTTGATGAGGAAATTCCCAAATTGGTTAGATAAAGGGATTCGAAAAGCAGAGCTCAGATCGACCGGCTAATGCGGGAGCTGAGTGATTATCCCTCATAAATCAAAGCCTTCATCGATTACTATAAGATTTTGCCTGGTAAGTAGTAGTAGATTTAAAAGATCTCAGAGTAAATAATGTAGATATTCAACTTTATTGGAGTCAGTGAGAAATACTAGTTGAAGAAGATTTCAAGAGTACGTGCAGAGTTCGAGTAGCTCAACAAGCTCTTTAACGCTCTCCGCAAAAAACTAGATTTCGTTAAAAGTAATTATTCGCAGAACTACTCGATGTTCAAGAAAGACCTGGAGAGGATGCCAGGTGGACTTATTGCCAAACTATAATTCTTGTAGCAGTCCTTGAAGTAAGAAGAGCCGCTCAAGCTAAAGGCAGTCTAATTCGTGAACAAAGTGGATCGAATTTAAAAATAGCTGAAGTAGTTGAACAACGAGAAATAGAAGATATTATAATTCCAGGCCTAATTTGAGATGGAGCAAACAGTCTTCGGAAGGCTGCAAGAATTCAACGTCTATTTTTCAGCTATCGCCAAGTCATGGCACGCATATCTTTAATTATACCGTCTTATTCAGACTTTATAATTTCAACCCTACCAGTAAATAAAAATTCTAAAAGTAAATTAAATTCTTTAACGAAGCAGAGTGTAATGCTAATTTTGTTAAATTAATCTGGGCTAAAGTGAGCTCATACAGGAAATAAAGAAGCTGTGCTACCAACTAAAGCCGCAGATCAAGCTAGTCTAAATCTTGCAATTCTAAAACTTCATTGACTCCAATATCAAAGACATCTGCACTCTCTCATAGTCCATCGACCTACCCATCGAGTCTTTTCGTGTGTACCAATCCCAAAAAGCATAGAAATTTTCAGTTCTAATGTTCAAGTAGGTCAAATAGATGAGATGGGACTCCAAACTGCCCTAATTTTAAAATCTCCACTAGCGATCTAAAATCTGGCAAAAGATTATTAAGCTGACCGATAAAGTCTAGACATTCACTAGGAGCGAGCAGGTAAGACTCAACAGTTTGGTCAAGTTTTAGAGATAAATAACCTGTCTTTAGATCTCATCCGCACAAATAGAGGAGCTTTAGGAAATGCTGGTCAGTCTCTAGACAATGATTTCGCATTAGCATGCAGCTCAGTTCATCGCTAAACTCAACGAGCTCTATTCCATTATTCTCTACATATTTTAGATAATTCACCTTGCTTTTAAATGTCAGGAAATCTGGATTAAATATGAGTTCTATTTCGCAAAAGTAGGCAATTTGTCCGCACTCCAAAAGGAAATCAGACTTTTTCAGCAATCAGATTTTTCATGGAAAAAGTTTATCAGAAGCTTGAAGTAGTCTGCCTTTAAAAAATGGTCATAGGATTATCAAAATCGAACAATTAAACAACAACTTGATACCACTCTCCAAAGCCTTGAGTAGGTGTAAGTCTGGATGGCAGACTACGTCCACTAGAAGATAAAATAAAGACCAAAATTATTGCAGCAACCAATATAGTAAATCTTAAGAGCCACTCTGGGCGTGAACACTTAAACAGCCAGAATTCTAAAATCGATATTCAACTTCACAGCTTAATTCATCTTCCACTAAAATTAGAATTCGCTTCAGATAGTGACCTAGCAGGATTAGTCAATAGTCCTGCGCAATATCACCCTTAAGGGCTAGTTTATTTAAAATGTCAAATTGATATAGGAAGGAATAAGTAACTACTTGATCAATAGCCTTAAATACATTTTTCAAAGGACCTCCCTCTACTAATTTCATAAGTTCATCCTCGGCAGCTAACAGATGGTCCAGCTCGAAAGGATTGTTTACTAAGTGCTCTTCTTCAAGGACTTGTAGGACTATTATCAGTAAAACTTAGAGTCTAGCGAAATCGACTAGCTAAAATAGAGCCTGATTGAGTCGAAGAAGGGGTTCGTGAAACTGATAGCCGACAAGCGATCTTCCAAGCAATAGCGGCTGCTCTCCTCAATCATCCTGCTCATTCTAAATTCTTACTAAGGTCTCATAGACAGACTAATTCGATTAGCTGTGTACTCACCTTAGGAGTTCACCTTCCTTTCGATCATAAAAGTGCATTTCAAAGAGGACTTAGTGTCATTCGAGAACGTCAATCTGACGATGAACTATGGTTATGAACTTGTTGAACTGACGATGGGACTTCCTTCCATCTATACGTAAAGACTTTACCTTCACTATTTTAGGTATTTTCAGCAATAGACCATTCTCTTTGAAAGAGGTCCTCTTTACTAAAATACTCTCTTATAATTTAATAATTGGGTTGGCAGGTAGACTTGCCATCTTTATCCTAGGCAAACCTGTTAAGTGGGTATGTTTATGGAGCGGATTGTGGCCAACGGCAAATCAGGGCATCTGCTGATCGCACAAGACAGGCCTTAAATCTTGAGCTAAATTGCTAGCAAAATAATTATGTGCTATAATTTGTTTTTGCTAAAACCGAATGCAGTCACTGTGTACAAGAAGTAAATTATTCCTAAATATTCATTTAGATTGACGTTAAACTACTCTTTTCAGTCTGAATAATTTTAAAAAGAGATTTTCCCAGCCGGGAGGTCGATAAGGATGGTCCAGCCAGACTACAAGATACTTTTAAAGCATTGCTTCAATGCTAATTTTCCTTGTGAAGATTTCGAAAGAGTAGCCTAAAAAATAGAAAAAAGTTTGAAAATAGCCCAAGATGTTGGGTGTTTCAAATAAATTCCTTACTTTTACAAATTTAATAAAAAGTTTTTCACTTTCGGAGGCAGTTAAATTTAAAACAGCTCATTGGGTAAAACTATAGGAGGGTTGATGCTTCCTTTTGTCAGGAACGGGTACTAATAGATTTTTAACAAAATTTTCATAGACTATTATTAACTGTAATAGGAATGGATATAAAAATATTAAATCTAAATCAACAACTTTTTGTAATCTAATGGACTGATCGCAGATTAGTCTCTGATCAAACTTATGAGAAAAGCAAAGATTGCTTCCCAAAACTTCAATATCATATTTTTGGTAGGAAAGCCATTCAATCTTAAAAGCACTATCTCCAAATTTATTTCTGACAACAATTAGGTGTAGCTTTATAGTCTGGACTAAATTAGGAATAAAAAATTTAATAAAACTAGGAGTCCCAAATTCATGTATTATTAGTCTTTTGATACTAATTTGTCTGAACTTCCGTGTATAGAGCTCGGCTAGCACAAATTGGTCATTTAATTGCGAAGCATTAAGCATTATGGGCCATAAATAACTTAAAGGAGTGCTATAATTGAATGCTCTTAAGTTTTTAAGTGGGAAGATTTCCTTCTGAAAATCTTTAAAGAGACAGGGCTAAACCTGCAGCCAATATTTAAAAAAATATACAACTCTTTTGGAAAATCAATAAAACTAAGATTTTAAATTTCTTTTTAGAGCATTGTTGTCTCGGCAGTTACCATCCTAAGGCAGCTTCTTAAAATAGTGCAAGGCAGCAGAGATCCTTCCCGTCTGTCGATTAAAAAATTTACAGATAAATTATCAGCTTTTGCTGTCTTCTGGAGTTTTGGATTAAATCTTCCAGACGACTCGAAAAAGAGACTTTAAAAGATAATGAGCTAGAACTACTCAGCCTAACTAATAAGGAAAGACATGCATAAATACTCACTAATATTATAAGGGGAAGGCTAATGGAAACCTTTCTAATAGCAATTAACTAAAGCCGATGGGAGTGTGTTTAATTAAGTCGGGGAGGGCTTTTTGAATATACTTCATATTCTTGAAAATTCAAGGAAGCCAGTTGTGCTAGTTGGATAGCCAGGTGCAGGCAAACAATATCTGATAAAGCAACTTAATGGGGGCAAACACTCAAAGCACATAATTTTAAAAGCCAATGTTAGATGCAATGCCTAATTTAGCTCAAGAATAGTCTAGAGCCTGAAACTATAATTGCTGTATAAAAAGCAACGACTGAGAAGTTAACCTGGAGAGCTCGTTACTTTAGTTGTTGAAGATCTGAATTTGGACAGAAGCTAGGTATGCTAGACTCTTCTGCAGATCCATAAAAAAGGACTTTTCTTTTCTAATTCAAAGAAATACCAAATCAAAGCCAATATCATAGCCAGTCAATCATAGGCCCAGCTTTAGGCTATTGACTTCTATTAGTACGCCTACGCGTTTCTATATTCCTTAGATTAAGCATTTATTTAAAATATTTTTAAAGTTGCCTCCTAGAAATCGGTTAATGAGGTCAGGAATCTCGCGAAATAAGGCTCGCTTATTTCAAACCTAGTGGAAATTAATACCTTCTACCATAAGATGTTTGACTGCAGTTCAGATTGGTTCAGAAGGCTTCCAGTTGGTCAGCTATTTTTAATGGCTGATAGGATTATGAGTTTAGGCTGCTAAAAAAAGTAAATATGTACCAATCTTTAAAACGTTTTATTTTAATTCTACAATTCAAGAACTAATTAAAGTCAACGAAAAATCATTAATTAAAAAATTCATAGAACTGTCCAGTAACTGCTAAAATAGAAATCAGAAATAGGCAAGGAATGGCTCCATCCTAAAGTTGCTTAGCTATTCGAAATTTAGAGTTTGCAATTTAGCAGGATATTCTGCATACTATAATAATTCATTAATTCAGATTCGCCTGTTATGCTAATACGAACAGACTTACCTCTAGAAGTAGCAAGTATCGTGTAATATATTGCCGGGTCTACATCTGAAAATAACTAAAAACAGAAATTTAAGAAATAAACTAAGTTTAACAAATAACCCAAATTAAACAAGCTTAACAAATAAAAAAAATAAAAAATTTAGCAAAAATAAGCCAAACAAAAAGAATTGAAGAAATGTAACTTGATCCTAGCTGACAAAATAGCCGATCTTGAAATTCAATTTAATGACTGTTTTCTAAAGAAATAAAAATCTCTAATTCTAATTCCTCTGACATTTACTTTAGACATGGGAATAATCCCCTCATGCCATAGTTTGCGGCTTATCGATTTCGATGAAAATACAGATTAGGCTAAAGCCCAAAAACTTTTTAAAAGATTGAAGATACTAAACAACTAGTTATTAAAAAAACAAGCCGAAACTTTCAGTTTGATTGAATAAGTGGAATCAGCCCAAAAGACTTTCGATAGCAAGTTGAGTGTGTTGTAGCGATCAACCCACTATCTCAAGAAATAACTTTCTGGAAGATGTAGTTTCCCGGAAGAGGCTCTCCACAACTTTAGCAGAAAATTAGCAAACTAAAGTGTAATATCACTATAATACTAATAGGCCAATATCTATTAATTAATAAAAAAAAATTCCTCTCATTTCTTAATCCATTCTTTCTAATCGGTGCTAGCACTATTTTCAGGCAGAAAAATACTAATTATTGACAGATTTAAAATCATTTAGCAGCTCTTGTAGAGGGGCAAGGACCTCCCTGTTTACCTAATCAAGGCTGACTCCGACGAATAAATCATGCAGAGCTTACTGTCTACCAAACAGCAAATAATCGTTACAAGCTTTAATTCGACTTTGTTCAAAGATTCATTTTCCCTGAAAGTGCTTCGACCTTCATTGTAACTTTACTACTTCATAATTCGATAGTGTTTCAAATCCAAACAAGGTTTACCTGAGAGCAAGATGCCTGAACTTCTCAAAAACACGATTGGAATAATTAGGAGAAATGCTGATCAATAGTTGGGTCCTGCTCTAAAGTAAGTATAGTTGTAGCTTGAGCGATTGCAATAAATCTAGGAAAAAGCATAGCCGAAAGCGAAAACAGACGACCTAAGTTTCTTGAAAAAATTTTAGAACATATAGGAACTTAATGTCCTTCACCACTACATTAATTATCTCATCGAACAAAAAACAGCTGGAAATTTAAAAATTTTCATATATGAGGTCTATTTTGGACTGATCTCCATCAACCAGAATTAGCCGTTCACAGTACTGCAAATCCTAAACCACCTTAAACTATTTCTCCACAGCCCTTTAATCCCGTAGTCTAATGTTTGGGCCAACTAATAACTATTCCTAACAATATATAACCCCTCTTTAGGATAGTTAGAGACTAATTAGGAGTACTACTAGCTCTAAGTGGCCAGACACATCTGCAAGAAGGCCAAGGAATTCATGGGGGATCCTTTCTATGAAAATAGTCTTGCTCTTTAGAATAGCTTATTTCTTAAAATAGAAAATCACTCAACTTTATATTACATTGTTAGGTATTTACAAAAGCACCATCGAATGCAGATCTATCAGGCAGGTTGTTAGCTTTCTAATGACGTAGCTTTGTTAATGATCCGACCTTAAATCACATCTTAAAATACAAATTTTGTAAAAAGTTTTAAGAACAGGGCAGTTTTGATTGGATAACGCGTAAGTCAAGATGTCTCCTAACAAATAAGAGTAATCCCTGGACGAGCAAAGTAAATAAGACTATTTTAGAGATAGGTGCGATCATCGATCGACGCTTTAACTCTGCAGATAGAATTCAACAAGGAATAATCATTAGATGAGCTGTTGTTATCAGCCCAACTTAAAAGCAATATCTAACTTCTCGAGAAGTAAAGATAGTAGCAGTTGAAGTTGTAGATCAAATTATGGTAGTAAAAATAGAAAAAATAGGAATTTGAGGATGAGCCCATCGACATCTAGAAAATTCTTAATGCAATTGACTCATTTTATGAGTTTAAATAGGAGCCTAAGTGGGGCAGTCTAATTAATTTCATAGGTAATTAGTACAATAAAATTGTCAAATCAAATACTAAAAGGATCAAGCTAACTTGTTCAAGGTTCGAGGCTCAAAAACTCGGTAAATTGATACCAACTAACTCAGCAAATTAGCATCAGCTTCGACAACTTGTCCTTCTAATGAAAGAAATATAAAAACATTAAAGGTTGATAACTTCATTGATAGCAGACGAGCTAGGCCCAGCCAACTAAGATATTATTTTTTTCAATAAAATCCTTAACATCCAGATAAGCTCGGCTGCCCTTCTTTCCAAGGTCAATTTGGCGAACACTCACTTCAATATCGGCAAAAGAGGATAAGGCATAAACCTTCGACCGATTATAATCGAGAGCCTCACATTCGATCAAAAAAATTTCACATTCCGTTAAAAGTTTAAATCGAAAAGAATCTAAGATAAGTAAAAGCCAAACGAAATTAAGGGGCTCTCAATCAAACTTGGAGGTAAGACCTCAGGAAGTCAAGTTAGCTGCTATTCTGCCAAAGGGTCTTTCCTGTTTAAAATAATGATCCCATTAAAACCAACTGAAAACTAAATAAGGATAATTTTAACGTGATTCAATAATAGATTGTTAGCACTCGGTGATGAGGGCAGATCTTATCTTTGGCCTCCTCTCCTTTTTGCCAAAGAAAGTAATCTACTTGTTTCTAAATGACTTTATCGCCTTTAGCCTATAAGTAGTTTCGGATCAATATACCGGCTACCACTGTGGCTGCTCTAATCTCTGTCTCCATCTCAGAGCCAAAAGGGAGCTCTTTCTTCTTCATAACTTTCTAATCTAATTCTTCCGAAAATTCAAAGATTCCAAGATGCCTTAAGAGTTGAGGTATTCGGTAGTCTGCAAATACTGTTAATTGGTCGATATCATCAAATTACCCTATCCCCTTGCCCTAAAACTTACTATGGATATCAGAGATTAGTAGTTGCGCCCTTTTATAGAAAAATACTTGTTGGCCCTTGTAAATAGCATGGTCTTGGAAGCAAGATATCCTTGTGATAATGTTTAGTAGCTTGACTGCTGATTTGTTCGCTTTCTGCACTAGCTCTTTGAAAGTCGTATTTTAATCAGCAATGAAGGCAAGAACTTCCCATATACAATTTAATCTTGACTGCCTCTGAGGGACTTAACTGAGCATTTCCTGCCTCGATCGCAGTTCGTTTAGCGGGATTGAGTCAATCGATTAGAGCAGTTTCTTGATACTCAAGCAGAGATGCTAATACTCGTAGTCTTGCTTGGGCCAAAAACAGAAATTAGCACAATCTAAAAGGAAAAAGAATCTGAGACTTTACTCCTATGACCAGCCTTCGGTCAAGTGCCCTCTCTCATCTTAGAAGTGTTTTACCTCGAACTGAGGAAGCAGCTAGAATCTCTAGGGCTTTATCTTGACGTGGGTTGATTGCTCAACTACGCGATTGCAAGTCTCCCTTATCAATTGGCACCGATTCATTTAATTATCACCTTTTTCCTCCTTATATTCCTTTTACGATACTTAATTTCGAAGGGGGCCACGACAGGCGCCACTGTCTTGTTCTACTTGAGGGCTGTCGTAGATTTTTAAATACTGATCTTTGATATGTTGGCGCTTAACTATTATTGGGTTGGTGCGATTCTCAAAACATCGATCCGCAAGAGTTATTCTATTTTGGGCTTGGTCAGTATTTTGCTACTAGTTAGCTGGTTGATGATGTTGATGAGCTGCTTTGAAGGCTTGAATTTGCCAATCAAAATAAACTAGGAGATGATATTCCCGAGATCAGTCAGGTCTTTGGAAAGAGCCTTGGTGTAATCATAATCCTAGGGGTGATAAAGGACAGGGTCATCCAAATAGGCATTTTAATCCTCAAGAAAGATATTGGAGGGCTTAAGATTGCAGTGAGGCATTCCTTAGAGATGGAATGTCCCCAAAGCTCTAAACAGTTTATTGAGAAGAGACCAGATAAAGCTTTATTTGAGGTGGGGTTAATTAACTTGTTCTTTACATTCTTTTAGGATGAGTTAAAGCGATCTCTTGCAGAAAGGGGTATGTGTGGTCATAATGCCATTTTCATATTTGGCCCAAGTAGGCTTGAGAATTCCTTTCAAAGCAAATATTTATTTTAACGGTCTTATTAGGCTGGGGATCCGCTTGCTTTTGATAATGAAGTTTACGCCTCCAGACTTCTGCACTTTGCTGTAAGAGTTGACGAGGGTTAGCTTCCTGGGTAAGCGAACAGAGGATTTCTTCATTTAAAGCTGCTAGTCTAGTAGCCATTTATTCAATTATTAATCAGCAAGAACATGGTTTCGTACTTATTTTTTAAGGGGCGCGAATTTCTTTGTCGGCCATGTCTATTCTCTTTCTCTCGGGGTTTTAGAGCGTGGGGAGAACCTTCTTGATTTCCTCAACGAACTAACTGACACCTTACCCAGTCTTAGCTGATGTCTACCAGTATGTCATCCCGTACTTCTAGGCGATATGTAGGGCCATGTCAACCGGCACATTAGTATCTAGATCTCGTTTGCAACCCATCAAAAACAATTTAGGCTTCGTATCAGCCTAGACAAAAGCATTTTTAACCTCATCGAGGTAAGTAACTACTTAGTCTAGCGACTTTTAATTATTCAGGTCTAAGCAGACCACAACAATTTGAGCCATTCTGAAGTAGGCCTTTGAAAGTGATCGGAATCGTTCTTGACCTGCTGTGTCCCAATACTGCACTAAGTACTCTCGCCCTTGGACCTAATACCTACTGCATTTGAATTCAACGCCAATGGTGCACAGTTGCTCGCTGTAGAATTTATTTTCTGTGATCTTGGTGAGGAGACAAGTCTTTCCATTCATAGGACCGCCCACAAAAATCGTCTTAACTCGCAAAGCCATTTAAAATTAAATCTGCACAAATCTGATAACTCACAATTCCATTACGCAATCCACTTGCCTTGAAAAACTCATGATGTTCTACTTGATCTGCTTAAGCAGCATGCTGTTGTAGTACTAAGTAGACTCCTGGTCGTCCATCAACTCGTAGCACTCCACCATCTCCTTAAGCACCTACTCTCGCTGGTATTTTTGGTCGAGGAGATCGGAGAGTAAGAGGACAGCAGGCCCCGGCTTTCCTAGTTGTCTGAGTATGACAGCTAGCTTTAAATAACAGTAGTTTTTAGTTTATTCTAATTACTTATTCTCTTGCTTGGATAGTATCTATATAGCCTTGCTGAAGGTTTAAAACGCAGCTTAGAGTTGTCGGCAGCGTTAAAGGCAGTTGGCTTTGTTGACCAGACATGTAATTATTTTGATGGGATTGTCGCTGATGGAGGCTGCACTCAGTCCGTAAAATTAGGCAGCTTATTCGTACATCTCGGAAAGTTGGTAAACCCTTGCTATCCCGAAATAGGTTTGAGATATATTGACGATCTTAGATTAGAACTTAAGTACTTTTTTGAAGTTATGGAGACTCTGCTGGAATTGTTTTTTTTAGAGGAAAAGGAGTCCTAGGTTGTTATGGATAACTGCTGTCAGGGGATCAGTAGGAATGATCTTCACAGTCTGCATGAAGATACTGATCGCATCATTGTAGTTGCTCAGCTGTGCATGAGAGTTGGCCTGATAAAATTTAGCTAATAGTTACTATTTGGGAGACAGAGAAGATTAATTTTCTAATAAAAAAGTGATGGTTTCGGTTAGGAGACTCTAGAACTGTTTGCTCTAGTGGAGCCTCTGAAACCTACTCAGGTTGAAGGCTTTCGCTTTTTAGAATCTTACTCGGTCGAAACTGCTTTACTGTTTGATTATTTAAGTCCCTTTTAGCCGTTTAGTGAGAGTCTTTGAAGTGAGGCGTTGGGTCTTGGTTGGCGAGTCGGCCTAGCCGGCAGGCGTCTTGAGCAGAAGCAGAGCAGGCTTGCCCCTGAGAGCCTGGAGCAAGGCCTGCAAATTTTAAAATTATTAAGGAGAGATGAACTGCAGGTCAAAAAATGTCTCGTTCATAAAATGTTTATTTGATTTAAATACATCAAAGATACTTTATTTAATCAGCACTCGCACAGGCTTTGCTACTGTTCAAGCTCTTTTGATTTTAGAAAATTCCCAATCCACATTCCGCCGAGCAGGCTTAGCACCACCCACCCGTTCATTGTCATCAGCAGCATCATGTAGATTATGCTGTTGAGGCAGCTGACCCCATAGTATATCCCTCGAGTCCATGCCTATTTCTTGAGAGCAGACTAATACGTTTTGAAGACGATCGATAAAAAGGCGAAAGCGAAGCTTAAAGCCAACCCTACCAAAAAGGTCCAAATGTTCTAAGTCTTAAGGTCTTCCAATATAAAACAGCATTTTTCTGTCCAGTATAAGTACATCTCCATTTTAATTTCAATGTATCCCTCCCATGAACGTTCTTGCGTCTGGAACCATCCCGTTGAATTACGCACTTGAAAAATCAAAGCCAGGATTCTCCTCCTGAAACCGTTAGAGCAATAGTTTTTTCTTTGTCTCTTCGATCTACAATGGGTTTACTTATTACTGGCCTTTGAAAACGCCGGGCCATAGTATTCCCTTGTTGGCCTTTATTAATGTTATGTGAACTTCCTCGTCTTAGATTGTCCAGCAGCTCTCGCCAGAGTCGCAAGTCCCTGCTAACTCGAAATCTAGATAAGGAGGATTTCCTTAAATTCCTACAGTGAGACTGTGGGATTTGATGGTCACAATAATTTTAGGGATCTTGGTCCCTGGAGGCAACTGTTTAAGCAAGAGGTCTCTGTTTTTCGGCAGGAGCTGAGGCGGAGGCTTTATGTAAACATTGACCTACTACAAGGCTTGCTAATACTCATAGACTGGTTTTCCCTGGTGCAAAAATGATTTTCTAGGCATTGATTATAGGAAATGTCACCCAAGTAACCGAGTCTAAGGAATATTTCTGAACTCTGTTTAGTTATCCAAAAGGAAGATCCGTCGACTTTCATGTCGCTAAAAGAACTGATGTTTTAATGGCGATAATCCGAGGAGACCAAAGATATTTTAAAGAAACTCAGCCACGTCTTAAAGGGCAAAAACAAAATAATATAGCAAATAAACTCGTTCTTGGAAGAATCCATACAGATTAAGGCCAGCAAAATGGGCTAGGAGCTTAATCGCCAAGCTGTTGCATTCCTCAAGCATAGAAAACTGACCGAACGCCTTTAGAAGTATAACTCCTTTTATAGGACTATCAATATTCACTAACAGTAATTTAGTAAAGATATTGTCCAACTCTTTGTCAGTCATTTTTAGGACCTACCAGAACTACAAAAAACTCTAAAATAGGACAGACAAGCCGATTAAATTTTATAAATCTAGCCTAAACGTGGGCAGTAACCCGAAACAACGTAGCAACCTGAGTCTGCGTAGATCACCTAATAGTGGATGCTAATCAAGCGTCTGAAGGAAACCCTATCCCATAACAATTTTAATTATCTGGTCAAAATAATCTTCCTTTACTAGCAGTGCATAATCTCTAAACATTAAACCTTTAAGCTTTTAGAGAATACTGAAGTCACTACAAATCCCTCCTACTGGAGGCATTTTTAAAATCTTTTAAATTCAACCGAAGTCTCGAGGAGGAAGGCCTCCGCGTTTTTCAAACCCCTCATCGACATCGACTGCACCAAAAGGATAAGAGCTACTCATAGTTATGTTCAAATGCCTTAAATGTACCCAATCCGCTGCAAAGGCAAATAGCTGAATCCAAAATTAAAAAAAGTGCTGAACGATATTTGGGTATCAGTGCCCTTGGGCTCTTAGCATTCGGCCTTTCACATCATGCACAAAAATCAATTCGAATAGGCGTTACTCAAGAGTGAAGATTAAAAGTACTAGCTGGATATGTTTTTGTAGCGGTCTAAAAGAGCGTATTCTCTTATTTAAAACATCCTGGGCTTGAGTGAATCTGACCGTAGACATAGAAGCTCAAGTGCTAAAATATACGATTATTAGTCAGCTTAAAGATAGTTATTCCAGCTTGGCGTGATTCAGACAATATACAAGTACGCATCGAGAGACTAAAAGGTCTAGTTCTAGGAACTGTTGAAAGAGCGCAAACATGACTGTATGCGGACATTGCAATACCGTCTCAAAGAAAAAATATAATAACTGCTTTAGATCAAGAAGATTAACAAAAGGCACTTCGAATAAATCTCCTAAAAAAATTATTAGCGTTCTTTGGATCGCAAAAGTTTTTAGTTCAAGAAAAATTAGAAAAATTTTTTCAAAGATTCCTACTTTTTAAAGGATATCTAGACCCGCTCTCGGCCCAGACTTAACAAAAACTATTTTGACAATCGCGTGCCCTGCAATCTAGAGGTATTTAATAGCTTCTAGAATTTGTCAGTCATTTAGAAATGTAATCATGACATTGATCTCCACTTTATCAATTAGCTTAAGACTCTCAAAGAAAATCATAAAATTCATCAGCTTCCTCTCTATATTTTAGCTTTTGATAACAAAGATATATGCTCGCTTGCTAATTCGATACTTATAAACACAATTGAACAGGTATTTGCAGCCAACCATAATGAAAAAAATAAGATAAAAGCATTTATTAATTTCATGCTGGTCAACTTCATGGGCATAGGCAGCTAAAGCACTTAAAAATTTAAGTTCTAAGCAAGGCACCGCTAAGAATCGGATAGGCGATATTAAGATTATTTCAGTCTATTATAATAAAACCAACAGATTTAGCTACTTCCCGAGGCAAAGGGATTCAAGGTGTTTTATTGTTCGCTCAAAATATTTTATTTCCTGAGGCTGTTTTACTCCTTGGTTTAGAGACTGACCATGGCTAGAACATTGCTCGATTATCCAACTTTCAATTATTTCATCAGCTCTGTCTAAACCAGTTTGAAAAATAAGGACAATGCCAATCGCTGGTAGGAAGTAATTCGGTAAATTTTTGGGAAAAATTCATTTATGTTTATTACAATAAACAAGCTATTCGATCAAAATTTGAAATAGGCCCAGCAGTGTATACTTGACCCTTTCTCCAACTCGACTATTGACATGTACAATCAGCAGTTTTCCCGCTAAGATCTTTACTATCTTTTAGTGAACAAAAAGCTGTCGCAATATCAATGCAGCAAATACATAGTTCGGCTTCTGCTTAAGGATAGCCTGATGTTAGTCAATATGGCCTAAGGGATGTACTATAACTGGTAATTGTAAAGCAAGTAAAGATAGCGTGACAAATAAAACCAGCTCAAAATAGTCTCGAAAAAGATTGAGGAGTATTTAAGGTAAGAAGATGGTCTAAATTTACAAAACAGGTTCTAGAAGTGTGAAGTACAGGTCAATAGACTTCAGTACATTACTTACCCTAACTCAGTTCGACTTATTTATCATGGAGCCTATGAGGATCTTCTCGTCCGAAAAACGCGTAAACCTCCACGAGCAGACCTCGAAATAAAGCGGGCTTTAAAATTCTTCGAAAGTCTAAATAACCTTTGAATATAAATTGCATGAAATCAGTAATTTTCTTATCAGTTTTTTAGAATAATTGCAGCTAAGATGTCTGATACCCAAAAGTTCGATTAAATGATCACCAAAGCTAGCTACTCCAAAACTACGGTCCCTCCTCCTAAGAAACCTAAAAAGAAAATTATTATCTCAACTTGTGAAAAAGCTCTCTAGGATTTGGACTTAATCGAGGAAATGCGGAAAACAAGAGACGCGCCTGTCGACTCATTAGGTTGCGACAAATTGGCTCGATCGGAGGACGTTTAAACTAGTCATTTCCAGACTCTGGTTGGTGTTCTCTTATCTGTGCAAACGAAGGACTAGATCACTGCAAGAGCTATGTAAATTCTAATTAAATAAGGACTATCGATCCAGTGGGTCAAAGAAAAGTAAACCTCGTAGATCGAGGGGCTCATCAGCTTCGTTAATTTCAAGAAGAAAAAGGCATTGAATATTAAGAAGGCTGCTAACATTATAACCGATAAACATAAAGGAAAGGTCCCTGACAATTATTAACAGCTTTTAGATCTGCCTGGAGTCGGACCGAAAATAGCCAATGTTTTTTTAAGAGCAGCCTTCGGGAAGAACAATGGCATTGGAGTCGACACTCATGTTCATAGGATTTCTAATAGGATTGGCTGGGTAAACACTAAATCTCCTACAAAGACTGAAGACAAGCTGCAGTAGCTCTTCCCGAGGTAAGCTTGGCCAAGAATAAATATTCTGTTGGTAGGATTCGGCCAGCAAATATGCAACCCCCGAAACCCGCAATGCGGCTCCTGCACTCTCAAATAAAGGTGCAACTATTATCGAACTTAGTTTAAAAACTGATTATTATTATGGATAAGCCATTGACATTGTAGTAGTTAAGCCTAAAAGCACAGAAGGTCTGCAACTCTCAGGATATCCACCAGATCAAGCTACTCTTCAAGGTAAATCAGTCATCAGGACATCAAACTTTTAATGCTAAAGGGGCCTGTAGGATAGCTATCGGGTCTTCATAGCATTTTAGAGATGATAAAGGGGAAGACATCGCACAAGGCAGATATCCCCCAAACTTTAGAGCAGTTCAATATATAAACATAGTACTAGAAAGTCAAAGTTTTTATATTGTAAGTTAGCACGATATTGAAGGGTTAGACTCCAAAAGAAAACTTATTGTTCGAAAAAAAAGAGTATGAACTCATAGCTAAAAGATTAGAATAACAAAATCAATCCACTCTCAATAAAATAGTCCCTAAAAGCCCAATCTAAAAAGAAATTGCATAAGAGCTAGAGCAGGGCTTCAAGCTCACTGATTAGAAGTAGTGCAAGGAGAAGTAAAAAAAAATCATACAGCTATTCTAAAAATATAGCAATGACAAGTCCTACAGAGAAGAGTTTTTACTGGACTCTGTCATAACCAATTAGAAACTAAGCAAACATTTTCAAGCCATTAAAAACAGCAGCAAGAAATCTGTAAAACAGGAAGTCCAAGTTCAAAGCCCCCCTCCAAACGAAAAAGGAGGCAAATAATAAAAATAAATACTAAAAGCACACTAAATGCTTAAAGCCGAGATCGCAAGCATGAAACCAATCACCAAGTAGTAAAATCAAATGAAAGAGCTGATTGCTAAATACAATTTTCCTAACAACGCCAAATAGATCTAAAAATTGACAAATAATCTCAACGAACTCATCACATCCAACTACCAGCATTCCAAACAGAGCTAAATGCTCGGCGAAAAGGTCTTCACTTTAATCGGACTCTAGTTGGATAGGCTTGACAAGATCTAATCAGGTTTTGTGCCTAAAACTACCTTCTAAACCCCGGGAAATGTTGAAAGTAAAGTTTAACAGAAAATTTAAAAGTAAAAGCAGAAGTAGAAGTAGGCCCAGTAAAATTAAAAGAGGAAGCGGGAGCAGTAGCAAGCCAAAATTTTAGAGTTTGAGAAGTAGAAATAAAAATAGAGGTAGAAGGAGAGACTGGGACGTTAGAAGTTGTAAAAAGAGAGAATGGATAGATAAAAATAAGCCAAAGAGCTTTCATAAAAAAAAAAAAAGTAATAATAAAGTGCTCGAGCACTTAAGTAAAAACAATTGAAGGAATAATCTGAAAAGTTAAAACGCGAGTAGGAGCAAGCTAGACTAGTAAAATAGCGACAGCTCAAATAAAAAGAGTAGTAAGAACGTAGGAAATTATAGGAAAAGAGATAGAAATAAAAACAACTATAGCTAAATAAAGGTAAGTAAGCCTAGCTTGAGCTCAAAAAGAAGAAAGATGAATCGAGCCGAGGACGACAAACAGAAGTTGAAATCCCTTACAAACCAGGCTAGAAATAACCATCTAACATTAAAAAGGCCAATCAATATTAAAATCCTTACAAACCTTCCTATGTATAAATACCACAAAAATAATAACAGAATCCTTATAAGCCAACCTATGTATAACCACCTCTCAAACAAGACCAAAAACAATACCAGCCGACCAAGTAGTAGCACTTGCCAAGTTTTAAGAAAGTAATGTCAAATAGTCAGCTATAATTAAAGAAAAAGAAATTTAATTTTTCAAGTCTGATTTCAAAGCGTAGTCAGCAGTAGCCGGATTAAGAAATTATCGAAGTGCAGGATAGCTAGAATTCATTTATCTTGAGGTAATAAAGGCTAAAGAATTAGTAGCTGAAGAAAAGAGTTGATCTTCTGCGACAACAATTGAAAAACAAGTAGCAGACTCTTTCTTCAATCAAGCAGGAAAGCTAGTCTCGCAAATCCAAACCGAGTTAGCTGTAAATATAAAAAGCAAGCAAAACAGAAGGGCTAAAACTTTAATCATGCTACATAAAATCAATCGACCTCCTCAACAAGATTAAATAAGACTTGCTTAACAAAAATCTGTAGCCCATTGCAGATCCGATTCTCTTCTAGTAATAAATCATCCAGAACTTGTAGGAGTCAATCCTGGAGCAACCTGTTATGGCCTCAGACTACCCACCGAGACAGCCTAGTTCAGTTGTCATTTAGTTCTAGAAATACCTCTGTGCATAAATTGACAATCTCATGTTATTCAAAATGGGCGGACTTAATCCCACAACTATCTTCAAGCCTCTCTTCTTCAATTCGGATCTAGAAATCTCTGTGAGAACTATCTGCAAGCACCCGTTGACCTAAGTAGCTTTTATGGTCCGCAGTAAATCTAGGATGCCGATCCTCGACTTCACACTAATCCTCGATTAAGATATCGCAATGGTTCCAAGCATCGACTCTCTCAGCAAACCCATTGGAAGCTATGAGACAGTCTGCTTTAATTTCCGATACACTAACCTTTTCATACCCTTTCATATCCCCCAAGTCACAATCAAATACCGAAAGTTTAATTCTTACAAGCCAGATTAATTAGATTGGGATTCCAGTTACTTTCCTCGACACTCTCCAGTCCAAGGACTTCCAGTTGCTCGAAATACAGCGAGTACTCCAATCCAATTAATCTTTGGTGAAGTGGGTTAGTCTTCCAGACTCCTTTGCGAAGAAGCAGTAATTAGGAGTAAAACTAGGAGGCCGGAGCGAGCAGGGCGGCAAAATCTACGGAGTTAGTTTTCTGCAGAAGGAGTACATGTTTATTTGGACCATCAGCTAGACCTTCAAGGTGCTTTAGATGACCAAGCACCCTAGAAAGCTGTCAGGACTATTTTTGGAGACTGTGAGTATGCTACTCAGGGGCTGAGAACCTACTTATAAATGATATTTATTTTAATAATAAGAACTAATACATTAGCTGATGATTGCTTGCCGATCAAGACAGCCACTCCATAGTTCTACAACAAATCGCTTACAGTGCATGAATCAGATTCGCTAAAGATAAAACTGCTTGACAAGGAGCAAAAAATTTACTTGATCGAGACAAGGAGTGCTTAGGCCGCTAAGGAGATCGGCTTCTTCTTCAAGTAGGAGCTCAAAAAGATTGAGGATACGTTTTAAGAGTGGTGCATTAATTTCTTATTCAGAAAGCTGAAACTTCACAAACTGGGAGATATGGTGGGCAAATTATCAGCGTTGGTTCTGTTTAATGTGGCTAGTCTGTTCATTGATGCCCTTACTCTGATTGATAGCCAATATGTGCCTTTCGGATACAGGAAATAAGTCTAATAAATAAGCAAAGGAGCAGGTATCCATCCATTGGTCTTAAACAAGATTAACTACATTGGGTAGTTCACAAAAGGATCATGCTCAATAGGAGCCTTCTGGAGTTAGTCCGACCTATTTACAATGTTCAGAGCCTTCGACTGGCATGACAATCCTATGACCGAGGTCAAGATAATTCTACTTCGCAGATAAACTCCTATCCCATATCTATCAGTAGGATATCTTGGCCTCACTGGAGTCCTCTCCGGACTTAATCAAAAAGGGCTTTTTATTTCTTAAAAATATAGGCACACCAACCGCCCTTAGGAACTACAATGGTTCGGCCTGCCATTTATGATTGCCATGCGCAGGCTTGTCGAATAGCACTAGTCAGCCAGCGAGGCGATCAGCATGTTGCAATAGGCGCGTAAAACTGTGAGTGTGTACATGGGAGTAGGGCATCAATACCTCAAAGAGTTTTTTTTGCTTAATTATACGGCTAATAAACTCACAGTAGAAACTAGGCATAATTTCACTTATGATGTTTTTCATCCGTAGCCAAATGGCTTTTGGAGGTTTCATCATGACCAGCGAATGTGCCAAGCGTCCTATTTGCTCTCTCTCGGTCGGTCTCCGAACGCTATGGAGACTATGATTTCACTCTTTGAGCAGAGCGACACTGGACAGCAACACTCCTTCATAGTTTCAGGATAAGAGATCATTGTGAGATTTGGGCGCAACAAGATCTGGCGGATGATGAGCAACGAGCTGTGGCAATCCGGATTATAATGAGATAATGATATCGATAATATTTCGAGGTAAGGGCGCAGGCCGACATTGCATAACTTTAAATTAGTTTTGGGCGCGGAGACATGACCAGGGCCTCTGCTCGCATAAGTGATCTTACAACGCGTCCTAAGATTATCATCCACCATATCTCGCCTTCGATCCTGAGCGAGATCCCACTCAAGCAACAGCATCAGCTCAAGCTTTCCTCCGAGCTGGACTTTGGTTTTTGCGGGGAGTCCTCCCCGCATGTCACGGCTCCTTTGGAAACAAGTGGGAGAAAGGACTCTTTAATGAGAGGATTGAAGGCCTCACGAAAGATAAAGATCGGAGGCATCAATTCTATCTAGTTGAGGCCTGAAGGGATTGTTGACCTCTTCAGTGAACTAAACAAGCCCCGCCCCAACCCCGACTACCTGGGACGATTAAGGAAGAGGGTTTGATTATCAATCATCCGCATTCTCTTGCGCTTTTCCACCTTCCTACCAAAGGCCCAGACTCAACAGGCAATCCGCATCCCCCATTAATTTGTATTATTCGCTCGAACTAAATAAAAGCGATCTGCCTTTCGTCTAGAGCTTGCTGTCTTAGGGACAGCGCAGCAGTATGAACGGGAGCTCAAGTCTACATGGAGTGAAACCCTAGGCCTTGTTACGTTCCTGCAAGTTAGTAGCGCTCCTAAATTTTAGGAAAAGTCCATTGAAAGTATCTCTGAGGGCAGCGACCTGCTATTATTTCTAGGCGACTCTTCCCCTTAGTTCTTCCAAATAACTACCGACCTACTACTCCTTCGACGCATTTTTGAATAAAACCATTTTCCTATTTTGCTCGAGGAAGTCCATTGCAATGAGGATGTTGATCGCGTCGTAAACTCTTCTTCTGAAGCTCTTGACAGCCTTTATAGAGGTACGGTCGACTCCGAACTTCAAAAGCAGAAGATCGGATGCGTGATTAAAATTAAGTGCGCCATATTTTCTGAAAATATCAAGAACTTCCCCACTCAGATTTTTGAGTCCTGGTCATTCAAATACCTTTTTCCCTTACCATGTGATCCTAATTTATATGCGACAAGGTATCTCTGACATGTGGAAATGTGCCCTTTTTATTGTCCCCTCGTTATAACACACTGTCGAAGTGACTCTGGAAAGTAGTGGCGTCGGACCCCAAGTTTTTATTGACTAGATCCAGGTTGAACTAAGAATCCGCAGAAGCCAGCTATTAGCGCTAGCGTGAAAACAAGTAGGAGTCAGGGTTTAAGATCGGAGAGTTCAAAAGGTCAAATTAGTACGAGTCTGGAGAGGGGGAGGGAAGCTAGTACATTATGAATCAAGCGATCAATCAACAGTGTGATAATTTTATAGGGCTGCAATTGATTGCTTATTTTATATGTCTCTTCAGGTGTCATCTGGGGAATAAAATTAACTGTCTGTTCACTCCGCCCCTGAGTTGCATGCTTCCGTCCTTTTCAGCACCCTATACGTCAGAATGAAGTAAATGCAGCTCTCATATCAATATTAAAAAGCCAAATCTCTCCTATCTGCGTATGACCTACCCAACCTCACTATCTCATAAATAGACGAATTCTGTTCGGACTCTATCATGCGGATCCTTGACCAATAATAAGCTTAGAGCGAATAGATGATTTAGTCAGAAATTTCTGTGAGAGAGATAGTACAGGTAATTCAATAATAAACAAAGGACCCTTGCACCATCTGCTACGTTTAATAAGCCAAGGTACTGCCTCTTGCCTGCAGGCATAAGGCTTGCATGAGCTGTCTGAATTACTTTCTACAGAATAAAGTCAAGGAAGCGAAAGTTAGCTCTCTGCGCTGCGTTTAGGAGGGGTGTTAATAGGTATTTTCTTAAGAGCAACTTAAAAAGATTCTGCCTCCTTAAATTTTCAAAAAATATCAGCGTTATCTTAAATATTCCGAAATTTAGAAGTCAGGGAGCAGGTGGTGTTCCACTCCCGATTGCGACAACGGGGTTGACCAAAGCGGGTAGTGCAAAATCTGTTTAAAAAAGACATGTGTCATATGCGGAGAAGTTTTCCATGCAGGAAAGTCATGTTAATAAGTGGCTGATCAGAATTATCAAATAGTCGCCAATAACTAAAATATAAAGAACTGTCCGAACTGCAAGAGCAAGACTTACAAGACCTAAGGCTGCAACCATATAACCTGCTCTAGATGCGGACATTAGTATTGCTGGCTATGCCTTTGCAACTATTCTGCATTTCATTTCAGCGAATGGAATATCTTCGGGTGCGCAGGATTGCAAAATAACAATAATATTCGCAGCATGCCTAACAAAACAATTCTGTTCTTGATCTGCTTTATCCCAATACTGGCGATCATTCCAGTTGTTATTTTATTTCTAATTCTGTGGATCAGCTTAAGTAATACTTACTTCATCGTAGTAGGCTATTGTCAGTGTCTAATGGAATAGGACTTGTTGCTATGCTTATTGATGATTTTTCTGTTCCCTGCAATGCTGGCGTGCCTACTGGTCTCACAGCTGATTCTGACAGTTATCTGCCCGTGCTACGCGATCTAGATTTTCGATGCGAATCAATAATTTTGAAATTATAATAATCAAAATTTATGGTACCCGTTGTAGGCTTTGTGGTGATAGCTGACGTTCTTGTTCTCGCGGTGCAGTCGGCCCCGGGGGCTCTGGCTGATAAACACCTCGCGACTTGAGGGGTAGAACCTTCCGTAGCTTTGTTCCAGTTATTTCACATTTGACTATTTCATCCTGTCGTAGACTCTGTGGTGCTTGGAGCGATGGCTTTTCCCTAATTAATACTATTCCTGCACTCTCAAATAGCCCTTAGAATTATTTTTGCGAAGGGACTTGTTCTGCTCCAGTTATTTTAATCCCTGGCTTTTGTATTTGTAGGGTGATCTATTTTAGAGACTGCCTAGTTGGACTGGCGTTTTACGCTGCTGACTCTGAATAAAGCGTGAGGAATAGGCCCTTTAGTCGACCTTGGCCAGGTGGGAAGGACGGTGCTCACTCAAGACATTTTTCTCAAGATATTATATAACATCCTCAGGAACTTATGGGTAAATTTAATAAAAATAGGGCTTTTGGACTAGGTCCTTGGCCCTCGCCCTGAATTTCGGGTTCATTTGGAGCATAGACGATAAGATTTAGATGCCCTACTTGCTAATCCCGCTGAAAATCTATTGTAGAGGCACTGCTTAGTAAATCGGCATATCCATACCCAGCTTGTTGCAGAGTGTCTTAAACTAAGGCCAGCCTTAGTTTGTAGGGGTTCCCAATATCCTAAAGATCTTATCCAGCTGGTCAAAGGTGTCTGACCCGTCGAACATTTATTTCGACCGTAAAAGTTAGCACATTATGCAGCCCAAGGCGAATATATCTGCCGGTTTGGAGTAGTCAGGAGATTTTAGTAGGAGTTAAGGTGCCCTGTACCAGCGAGTGCTTACATAGAGCGTCATTTATGCGTTGTTGAGTAGCTTTGAGAGCCCGAAATCAGTGATTTTGACATGCTTGGAATACTTATCAATGAGGATGTTCTAAGGCTTGATGTCTCTGTGAATGATATTAGAATCGTGAAGATAAGAGAGACCGATGAGACATTGGAAGATGACGCATTTAACCTCGCGCTATGAAAAATGTCGTTGCCTTTTGTGGGCGAGTCTAGTGTAGAGGTTGAGTAGATTCTCGGGCATGCAGTTAAAGACGAAGTTGAGAACCCCATCATCCTCGACAAACCACTCCCTGAGCGAAGTAATGCAAGGATTTCGGATCGTTTAAAGGATTTTGAGTTATCGGAGCTGCAGCTTTTGGGACTAGACGATCCGCTTTTTCATGCGCTTGATGGCCACTGTGGAATTGTCAGTTAGGTCCTTGGCACGGTAGACCACACTGTAAGAGCCATTATCAACCTACTCGATTATCTGATATTTTTACATAATGTAAATCAAGTTTCCCGCTTCCTGTCTAGAATGGCAAGCTAGAGCCGGACGGTCTTTGCTAGCTTAAGCAAGTATTCATGACTGAACTAGAATTCGGACCTAAGGCTCTCTATCTTCTGCTCGAGATTGCAGGAGGTCCGGCTAAGTTCCTGCTTGAAACCTATCAGTCCGTTTATTTACCTCTGTAAACTCATGTTCAATTGTTAACAGGATGATAGATCTACTCTTCTGTTTGATTCGATTAGGCTCTTAAGTTAGCGCATTTTGCATGTTGATGCCGCTAGTTTCTTCTAGCAGACGTAAAGACTCTGCCTTTTGAGCTGTTGCGAGTGGTTCAGAGTTGATAATTATTACTGTCTTGATTCAAGCCTGGCCCTCAGTTAAGAAGACTGGCTTTGAAGGCATGCCAGTTTACCTTGTAACTCCTAAATATCCAGGCTTGCTTTGGCATTTTTTTTAATCAAGGCCCCTTGTTTAATTTTTTTTGCTTATTATTAAATCTAACGAGCGTCTCTACGCAGTCTAAGATTCTAGACCTTGCTGTCCACTAGCTTCTTGGACAGCTCTCTGTGCTGCTCGCTAAAAGTTTTGGCCTACTTGAATAACTTGCTCTAACCCATAACCATCTATAATTGAGCCTGGAGTTGCTGTCGATATTGGCAGTGAGCATCGTAAACATCCTTGCCAGCGAGTGAGTATTTTAACCTACTGATTTAAAGTTGTAGAGACTAAAGCAAATATTAACGATCAGTCATGCAGTAAATAAAAAATCATGAAAATCTAGTATCACAGGTATGTTTTTTGGAGTTGATGTGTGCTAATAGCTGCTTGATGGGTGAGTAAACTTCCTACTACTAATCGGGCGGAATGAACTTGGGCAACTTGATTTAGGCGCTTGCCTATTTTTGACATACTCCCATAATAATATTTAACAGTCGATTTGATATATGTTAAAGATAGCTCATTATTTATTTATTATAACAATGTATCAATAAAAATTTAACGCCTTTGCGGGACAACTGGATAGTGGCATCTGTGAGAGTCTTAACCTGGCTACAGCCGAACTCTTCCGGCTGAAGCATTAGATAGCCAGGCTAAGGAAACTTGAGATCAACAAAATTTCTATTATCAGGGATATCAGACAGTTGACTAACAAGATTTAGAGTTTAAAGGCTATGAAAACGACTGGTTAGTTCCACCACTCGAGCGTGTTGGATTTAGACAGCTAGATCATCAACTCGCTTAACAATTTAATCAATGAACTTTCTGATAAATTGGTCTAGACTGGCAAAAATAATGACTAAGGAAATATTCGCTAGATAAAGTGTCTCAAAAATTAGATTGAATCTTTATAAAATCGATTACGGCAGCTGGAGAGGCACGCCCAAGACCTACACCGCCAGAATTAAACATTTTTGTTGGATAACCAATCTCAGCTTCAAAAAATCGCTTCGCTCAAGGATGAAATAAATATTCTCAATTCTTAAATCCAAGAGTTAAGCGGAATGTTGGCCAGTAGCCTCTCCGAGCTAAGGGGCATTGAGCTCAAAATTAGGGAAGCCGAGGGATAAAACTTGAAAGTAAAAAATCATCTGAAGCTGGCCTAAGATTAACACAAGAGAGTAATTTTCTGATAAGATTAAAAGCAACTTATAAGGAAAGAAGGACTAGTCGAAGCCTTTATAAATTCTACTGCAGGACCTGCAATTCAAGCTGTCAGACATGGCCGGTCTTAACGATGGCTTGTAGCAGTAAATAGAAAGAGTTAATTCTCAGATAGAACAGTTATTAAAGAATCTTAATATTTAAAGACAAACCGGGAAAGGTCTCTCCCAGCAGTGGCTCTAGCTCGAAACTGCTATCAAAAGGCGATAGGACTAACACTCAATAAAGAAAGAAAAGGTAAGCGGATTGTAGTAGATCATTAAAAAATTGAAGGAAAAAACATAATCACTCAAGTGCGAAATTACAATTTGTCAGAACGCTATAATATAATCTGAGTCCCTGAACAAAAATCTGGTCAATTAAATTGAGAATACGATTAGGAGCAGCTAACTTGTCGAATCGCTTCTTAACCGCAAAGATATTCTAAAAACAGTCCTGCAACCTATCGAGGGCTACCAAGCCCAAGCTAGGCTACACCATCGGGGCCAGCGAAACTTCGTAGATTTTGAAAGATCATGAATAAAAGATATTATTTAGCTCTGAATTTTTTACTCTTATTCTTTCTTCATAAGGTTGTATTGATCTTCGTATCTTTTCTTGAGCTCTTCTGTTTGGTTGAAGTTTTTCAATTAGATTTAATTTAATGTTGCTGAATGCTCATCAATGAGTCTCTGTAACTTCGACTAGTGAGCTGCCTTTTTTATTTAACTCGTTCTCGAATTATTAAGTTCTCCTTCTCCAGGTCTTCATCCTTTTGGAGTTCTCATATGCCTCCTTGTACTTCGAAATGATCTTATTCGCCTTGTTAACGATCTACATCCTTGGCCATATTGTCCATCTATTTTTCGTAGGCGATGACCACGTTTTTAAGGTTGTTCTCGTACTCATCGTTCTTCGTGTTGAGAAGGAAGATGACTTTGGTGAGTCTGGCAACTTTTTTGCACATTTTGCTCTGCCATTATGAATCCATTCAAATTATTATTCGTTTGAACCGTTAATCCAGCTTCCTCTCTGACAACCTGCTATCATCTGGATAAATAAACTAGACCTTCTTCCTATTGACTGATGCAGACTGACTCAAAAGCTTTTAATTAATTAAATTGCTTAATAATTAAAAATTTAGTACATCTGGATCAAAATGAGTGAAGTCTTACTTTAAATTAATAACTAAGTTGTTGTTAGTGTTGTTAATCAGCGTGAGTGACTTTTTCCTGGATATTTTCAATTCTGCATAAATAAAATTTCAGATATCAACACTCATACGAGAAATACCGACTCCATGTAGAATCTGAACTATCGCTTACAGGAAAATCAGTTTGATGAAAATCAGACAAATTAATAATGGAAATATCCAAGGCCCTTGTGAGGAATGCCGAGATGCATTTGATGAACTGTTGAAGGAGAATGACCAACTGCAGTTAGAGGTCAAGAGGATGAAGTAATCCAATACAAAAATGCTAAAGGAACTAATCAGGCAAAAAAATAGCTATTTCAATATCAAGAATAATTGAGTGGATTGGTCCATGAAAATAAAATATGAAATCTGGCAATAAAGTCGTTCGCTTTCTAAGACACCAGGGCGAGACTTATGACCTTTTCATCAAGTTTAATGCTTACGAAATCGAACCTAATCTTGAGATCAACTTTTCTAAATACATGTCCTTTGTTTAAAAGCAGCTCAAAAATATTTCAAATGTTGTCGGCTTCACGGGCCGATAAAATTCTGGAAGCTGGCTTTGAAGCATACTCAGGGTATCTGTGCCAAGTATGTGAGTTAGAACTAGGACAACAACGTCCTTTTCGTAGATACTTAAGGCAAATTTAAGCCAAAATTAGTCAAGGAAAACTAAGATCGGATCGAAGCAAAGTCAATCGAAGATTTGATAGAAAAATTCTTACTGTACTCGTGCAATGTGATTATCTTTGTGGTGAATCATGTCATCGAGTGCTAGCAGAACAGTATTTAGAACATGCTGCTTAACTTACCCTAAAACGACAACACTGAGCTCCTGATTGTGATTCACAACTTTTTCCAGCAGCTTAAGGACATTGAGTCAGTTAGTTACCACATCACCAATGGATTAATGAAGAACTTCAGACTGAAGGAAGAGAGGTACAATTTCCACATAAAACAGAAGGAGGAATTTGTGGGGAAGAACAACATTTACTACTCGAATATAACATTCAAAAAAAGAAAGATCTTCCACTGCATCATGGCCAACAACTTCAGCGAAGCCGATTTCAGAAATCTTCAGGAACGAGGAAAGCTTCCATGCAGACCTCCTCAAGATTTTCATTGAGTTCATGAGGAAATATAAGGATGTACTATAAACTGAAATAGCCTTCAGCGAAATAGCCAGTAGCCGGAATCTTCACTGTTATTTACGATCAGGGAAGCAAAGACGAGCTACCATAAATTTAAAATAAGGGCACCACAAAGCTTGACAAAAAAATAAATAATTGATCCCAAGTAAATTTTTCTGACGTACACAGAATACGATAAGTTTCCAGATGAGTACAAGGAAGTGACTTTGTTAAAGGACGGGTAGCAGAAGTAATTCATACTTATTGGCGCCATCACGAATCTTTTCATCAAGTGTGAGCACAACAATAATAAAAATTACTTAATCATCAAATTCACTGACAAGCAGGTTGAAGAATCTGAAGCTTTTTCATTCAAGTTTGAGTTGGACGTCAAATACCAGAAGAAAAAGATTGAAATGAAGCTGGGGTTCATTCAAAAGCAGATGAAGACTCTCATCAAGAACCACTTCGAGTACAAAATTGAGCTAAAAAGAAGTTTGAGCAGGCTTACGTGGGAATGTACGGAGTGCTAATCCCTGATTGAATAAGATGAGGGACCAGCAATATGGTGATACCATGTGATAAAAGTTTAATTTTTGTTATCCTTCACGCGGGGCTAATCTTTTCGTCAGACTTCAAGCAGGTTTCAACAACCCGAAAGAAATCTTCAGGATTATAAGCTGATAATAAGCTGGAACCAAGCAGGTGTCACGGAATCTTCCTTTGATGAGATTAATGTGAAGCAAAAGTAAATACATTTAAACAGGTAAGCTTGATATTTAATTGAAAATAGAAACTTTACTCATGATCGCTTGAGATTCCTTTAGCAAGATTTCTTAAAGAAGCAGAGGCAGCAGAAGCTCGTCCAGTTAGTTAATCTTCATTGGCGTTATCACCTTTAACTTACCCAATTACGAGCAAATAAAAGACAAATTACTTTTGAACTGGAGTTCATCGGAAGCAGGTACGCCAGCTGGCTGCCAACTTACATAATTGATTAATTGTCATCACCAGTTGATCGCCTTGTTTTCTTACTCCATCACCAGCAGAACTCCATAAACCCCCACGAAGGAATTCTAAATCCTCTTTTAATTGTACTCCCAGTTATTCTGTACAACGGTATTCATCTTCTTTTGGATGAATCCTAGATTGCCGATCAGTCTTTTATACTGGTAATTCTTTTTCAACTCAAACTTGTACACGAAGAGTTCGGAGACTTATTCTTGCCTGTTTGAACCAACGTATTTGAGGTTACGCCTCCCTCTAATCTCGATAAATTCATTGCCGCTCTATTGGTAGCACTTTATTAACAAGTGTGTGACTGCGCCTGTTAGAATGAAAGTTAGCTCGGCGAACTTTGAGTTTGTTTTGTTCAGGCAGACACCTTTGTACGAATCCGGAAAACTCGGCAAATCCTAGTAACTAATGTGGAGTTCTTATGGATCGTTGACTCTTTACGCTTCGGCTGGGGGGTTTTCAGGTGGTGCAGGTTCTGTAGCTAGATTTCTCAATTTGTAATGATCAGTGTAGACTCCCTCAACTGGTTACTGTTGCAAAGACTCCTCCTTTTCATAATTTATGTTCTATCTTTTCATGAACTCAAAGAATTTTTAAAGCAAGTCCACGTGAAAAGTTCTGTTGCTTTTTATGATTTAACCAATCAGGAAAAGCTTGGAAGTCTAGTTATAGAAACGTCCTGCCTTGCTGTAATTATTCGCCATGATGCAGTGCTTTATATTCTTATTGGTAGAGGAAGTCAGGTTTTCAAAGTAGTACATGTTCCTTCCCTCGTAGTCTGCCTTTTTGTCAATGTGAATGTTATATTTCTCCTTCTTCAAATTGAAAATCTTTATCAACCCGTTTGTTATGTGGTCTTCCACTGACTAAACGTCTTGTAATTGCTGGAAATTGTGGATGACGATCAATTCTTTGGTGTTGTCAAATTCTGGTAGATTCAGCAGCATTCTTTAAATGCTTTTCTGTTAGCAATCAATCACATGATTTACCACAAAGATAACCACATTACAAGCGTAAAGCAGAAATTTTTCGATTAAATCTTCGATAAACTTTGCTTCCTCATGTTGTTTCTCTGATTTGTCAAATAGCTTGGGCTTAAACTTGCCTTCAGTGTCGATATACAGTACATTTTCCTCGTCTTAGCCAACGTACTTGGCATTTATTCCTTGAGTATGGCTCTTAAACCCAGTCTAATACGTCTGATTGGTTAGCATGTTTAAAAAAAAAGTCTTTCCAGAATTTTAGCGTCCTGTGAAGCCAATCACACAGGAGATTTTCTATAATTTTTTCTAAACAAAGTTTTTGTATTTCTGACTGTAACAAATTTCAAGGTCGGGTTTGATTTTGTAGGGGTCGAATTTTATGGTCAGATCATAGATATGCCCACTGCTATTTTAGTACTCGACCAGCCCTGATCTTTCACCCCGGAGGAGCGAGATTTATTAATTCATTAAAGCAATGGTCCGTTCCATATTCTAAGCCGTCTTCAGAGCATCTTTTTTCTACTTTACTTACCTCGCAAGCTGAGCCCTATTCTAAGTAAGCTCTCTCTACTTTGAGTTAATGAGAGATCTCTTCTAAGCAAGTTCAGCCTATTTTTAGTTAATTAGAATCGTTTTCTAAGCAAGCTCGGCCTTGAGTCTCTACTTTTCTTCATCAACTTATTGTTTCTTCTTATTCATTATAATTTATGATGCATATCTCACCAAATAAAATAATGTATCATTTCCCCACATAATTATCATAACCTCACAAATTAAACGATTGTTGCAGGGAGACGGGTTTCAGCTGCTTTGAAGTCCGTCAACTGGTTACTCGTAGCAAAGACTCCTCCTTTTCATAATTTATTTCAAACTTGCCCTCATTGTTGATAAAAAGGGCATTTTCCACGTCTTTGCCAAATTACTTGACATTTATTGCATGGCCCTTGAAAATGGTTTAATACTCCTGATTGGTTAGCATGTTTTTAAAAAATGTTTTTCTACAGTGTCCACCAGCCCAGATCTGGCCGAGATTAATTATTAAAAAGCATTGGTCCCCATATTCTTCTTGTTCATTATAATTTATGATACATATCTCACTTGTGAAATAATGTATCCGAAAAATATGTTTGCCAATAAAATTATCATGACCTCACAGATATTGCAGGAGGAGGAGTTTCAGCTGCTTTGAAGATTTACCTCTTCTTTGAATTGTGATGACGATCAAGTCGATTATCTTTGGAGGAACGTGTTATGTAAGAATGTTATTGATGAATAAAAAGGAGCAGGAATCAAGTAAAAGGATGATCGATGAAATAAGCTCAAACAGGCCAACCATAATCAGGGAAAAAATTCAGGATGTTCTGAGCATTTGATCGAGAGGCTTGGACGTCTTACTTCATTAATCATTAATTATCCCTTTTCTTAGGGGTAGCTTTTCACTAAAAATTTAAGGCCTTCCGATCACGATTCAAAGGATGGGAAGACCGTCGACTAAAGTCAGGAGTCAAAATCCAGAAGTTGTGCTTTACGAGTGGATGAATTTTTGCTTTTATTCGTAATTCACTTTCTAATCATGCATAAATAATCCTCATCTCCCTTTTCCTGTTTTTCAAAACACTCTTGGAACTTTAATTATCGAGTAGCTTACATCATCTTCCTCAAGAACTACACCCCGTTCTTAATTACGTAAAATAATTTACACCAAAAGCATTTGGATTAAAGTTATAATATTTTTGTATGCGACTACCGATTTGGACTATCAAATGATTTTTCTAGCAAGCCATTAAAAAGTGAATTTGCAATAACTTAACCCCTGAATGAATATTACTCTTCGATAATTGTATAAAGTTATGATTTGTTGAGTCAGTGTCCAGATTTCTTATTGGCTTCTACTTTTATTGACCAGCGAAAGATATGATAGGTCCGATAATATAATAAAATGGAGAGTCGAGTTAAGTTTGAATAGATCGAGTGCATAGGATGTCGAAGGCACTTTGTAGAGGACTAAAACTTAGACATGTAAGACATAAGCAATTAATTGAAGAAATACATGCTGCCTCTCAACTATCATTCCAAAGAAACTATCAAAAACAATAAACTCTTTCATAAACAAGTTGGGTGGCATTATTTTGATTGTAGTCGACGATAAAACAGGACCCAGCTTTTGTAGTTCTAACATGTATTTTGGATGTCTCTTATCGGTCTGGAGGTAATTTGCTTTAAATTGGTGAGTTCTTTGTTAGGATTATTGATTTAGGTGTAGTACTTAACTGTCAGAGTGCTAGCCCTTAATTGTACTGATCTAATGGTTCTTGTCTCTCAGTAGTCAATCCTTTGAAGCCTAGTATTTGAGTGACTGCTCTTTGAGGTCGTGCTATTTCTAGTATGTTAGTTTCTATCTCAGTTTGTTAAGTTGCTTTTGTTGTTTTATTTTTCTTCTTCAAGCAACTTTTTCTCATCTCGACTCAAGCTCCTTCAAGTCCTCCATGCGCCGTTCATTGAGTCTGTGGATGGCCTTTTAAAACTATTTCTTACTTATTCTTGATCCAGTGGTTCCACTATTCATCTGTAAACGCAGAGTTTTTTTGTAATCTTTTTATTTAACCTTACAAAATATTTTGTGAAAAATAATTTTGCCCCAAGGGCTAAATATATGTTGTTATTTATCCTTGCGAA
>QQSS02015453.1:0-19506 GCA_003687565.2 Craspedacusta sowerbii | reverse complement strand
ATACATACATACATACATACATACATACATACATACATACATACATACATACATACATACATACATACATATATGCACATACATGATTATATAAAAAATAACAAAAAGTTAGATATACTCACTGCAATAACCTTTACTAACAACATGTAGTGCGGAACGCTGCTCGCACTCCTCTTTTTGCATCCAACAAGTGCTTGCATATGATCGGCCATCACTAGCGCATACAGGAGAATATTCCTGCGGACACGACCATGCACACACACACCGAATGCTGTTCGCATCTCCAGTGGAGCACCGGGAACCGAACTCACATTTTAAGCTGGTGCAGTAACCTACGTTCGGTAGACAAAAATTAATGTTTACAACGCTCACGGGCGTAAAGACACGTCACCTTATTCAAGCAAAAACTGCCTGGCAACATCCCTCGCATGACTTAAAGCAGACATATCTTTCTATATATAAAAACCGACCCTGTATAGCAACTTCGAATCCAAGCCCACAGCAGAAGACGAACCCAAACAGAGACAAACGCCATGAGTGGCCATGAGCTCCACCAACGAACATACGGACGAATCCGAAGTATTCACAAGGAAACAGAAGACGCTAATTTAAAAAGACGAACGAGCATTCGACGAAGAAGCATCATACATGATACGTGAGAGCTAACAGGCTAGAAGGAGCTTTGATTAGTAAAGCAAGCTTTGATTGACATATGTACAAGCATGCACGTACAAGCTTCAAAGTAGCGGATGATACCTAATGGTGAGCTGAAACGTTTGTACAGACAAGTCTCAAAATTTCAAAAACAGTCATACCTTCGAAAATCTTCTTCTGAACAGGGAAATACGTCTGCATTAATATATTGGGCGATAGCGTCCGAACGACATCGTCCGAATGCAAGGTCATACCGATGAGATGCGCTTGTTTCAGTTTACCTCCAACTCCAACAACAATCACTCTGACGTCGTGTTTTTTCAGTTTCTCTTTAGCAAGCCTGAGCGATGCCTTGCTGTAATACCCTGTGGCGTCAACGAATACAACGAGAAACCGGGGGACGTTGGAGCGACCGATGGGAAAGACATAATCAGCAGCAAGATCCATCCCTTTCGCGATGTCAGAGCCGATCAACGGCGGCTTCAGTGAATTTAAAAGTTGTCGTACGACAGCAGTATCGAACGTTTCATTTAGGTTTTTTGCTATGTGAGCGTTTATATCGTACTGAATAATGCCAAGTCGAACTAACCCACTTTCAAGTGGCAGCTGGAACGAATCGATCATCGTGCTTATGAAGTGCTGCTGTTGGTTGAAAAAGGTCAGCCCATCCGAGCTGTAAGCACCAAGCATGAAGACAACCTCGAAGGGAAACGGCTTGTTGCCTGCATACCCTGCACAAAGTAGACAGCTCACAGATTATTGATTTCTCCACCAAAATAAATACAAACGCAAGAGATCCAGCATTTCATGACATGCGGTTAGGATACACAAAAGAGTAAGAGAAAGTTTCGTCTTTTCGAGCTAAAACACTACTTCACATTAAAGGGCTGGCTTCTTCAAGCGAGTGAATTCATTTGCGATTATCAGAATCCTTTAACTCGCATTCATGGATTTTTTTTTATAACATGGAAGCCTCAACAAAAGTTTATTTCCATACATCAGAGATACCGCTTCCAACTTGGCTTATAAGTAACTAATCGTGATAAGAAAGTCACCTCATCTAGAGCTGGTCAGCCAACAAAGGATACAAGCGCGTAGAATAAACCAGGCAATACAGTCATCAATACTTACGACAAACATCTTCAGTGAGAACATGGATAGCAGCTTGCATGCGACAGGCCTCAATTTTAAGGGTGCAAAAATTTGGGTAGGTTACATAATCCGTGCCACAAACTGGCTTGAACTCAGGCCGGCATTCATTAGGGCACCGGCAAGCTGGACTTCCATCGTCAAGAATGACACACTCAGCATAGTGCACACATTTGGTCCCGCGGCAAGGACCAATGGCTGAAATAAGAAGCTCTAATTAAGATGTATATATATACCTCTATATACACTCAAAAATTACTTCATTTCATATAACAACAAAAAAATGTGTTTCATCAATTGGGCCGCGTTAGTTCACAAATACGTTGACTGTGCATGCAAGTTGGATGACAACCTCGTGAAAAGCTAGTGAACAGATTAAGTACTGCCTTAAACACGAAAGACATGCCTTTAAGTAGCTTGGTCTGTAGCCATTTGGCTGCAATAAAGATTATCAAGAGAACATGATTTTGAACACGACGATGCGGAACAAACCATATGCTACTGAATAACAAGCAAAGACGTTCTAGTTCACTTAAATATTTCCCGTAAATTTATTTGCTCGATGTTGCACGATGACAGAGCGGCAGTGAGAAGAAAAAGACGAGAGACTTATCGGATAAAAAGCGCCTAGAATCAGAATGGTGTTTTCTATCTGTGCAATCCCAAAACATGGCAGCAGGGTTTTGATCTCGAATATGCATGCCAAATAAGGCACTGCTTCGCGCATAAGCAAAAGTTCGTAGAATCTGTTTTGCTATGAAAATTGGAAAACAACACATTTTCCAGAAAATCCTTCATTAATTGGTTGCAGTAATGGCGGCAAAGACTCGATGGAAGATGCAGGTTTCCTTGGCTCTTCATGGTGAGTTGTCACGTGTTAACCTGTTGTTCCTTTTTAGCGCATAGATAAACATAAACACGGCTAGTCAATTTATACGACCTTGTCCAGCGTTTGGCAGGACTCAGTCTGTAATTAGGCCGGACATTTTCCTATTTACCTAGCCTAGCATAGTTTTTCGCACCATCCTATCAACTGGTTGCTCAGGGTAGCTGTTGCTAGGGATTTTCGGAAGCACGCTAGGATCGTGGTAGGAGCAAAGGAATTGAGTGCTAGTACAGCAGGTGAGATGCGTAATTCTCTTTTATGTTCGCAGGAGCTTGATTTCCTCGTGTTTGCAGACTTTGGCAAGGAATGCATACTGTGTAGGCTCGAAAGCGATGTGGTAGCTCAACTGATGTGCAGGAGAACAGTCATAAAACGTATGCATTACTACCGAGTCTGCGACCGCCATTCCTCTTAGAAACGTACCATCGATCGACGTCGTTATTCAGATCAACGCAGCAGTTTCAGATCTGCTTGAAGGTTGTTGTTGGGGAGCTTTCGAAGTTCAATTCTATATCAACGACTGTATCAAAGACGCATCTAACCTTGTAGCTTGCTAATTACCAAGGGCTCTAACCAAATTCACAATGGCTAGCAGACCAAGTAAAAGGATTTCGTGCTCAAATATTTCTTATACTCCGTAAAATCCTGCGTACCTACCTACACATACCCACAGTAAACAAAACAAGCTCACTGACATCATGCATATATTTTCAAATCTACCGTACAGCCCTAACTGCCTTGCAAAAGAATTCTTTCATGCGCAAATTTGCAGACAGACACGGATAGAAATGAACGTAAGCGCCATACCACATTTCCCCTTAAATTTCACGCTAATTTGGGTTTTAGAAGCGCAGGAGGCCACTTGCAGGGCGCATTCATTCGCGTAGGTATTTCCATCGCTGCCACAGACGGGATCAGATACGTTCGTGCAAGATGCTGGACAAACACATTCAAAACTTCTGCCACTCGACTTGCACAGGGCATGGTATGGGCAACTGACCGAGGCACAAATATCTGCAATGAATAAGATTTATTCCTCTCAGTGGAGGACACATTCCATCTGTGACTGACTTACATAACAGTTTTAAAAAGGGCATCGAAGAAACGCTGGAACCATATATTTTGGAATTCTAAGTCAGGCGGAAGAAAATCATAACGGAAAAAATATACTTCAAACTCCAGCAACTTCCTGACCCCATGCAGAGCAAGTTTACAGCACTCCATGACGCTTCACGAAACTTCGCCCTCTTCTGTGTAGCCTACTTATTTATCTATTAAGTTAGTTTATTGCTACTTCTACTACTTTAATTACAGCATTTGATTAAACAGACACAAGCTCCCATAGGCATTAAGCATTTTCAAATCGTCAGTGAAGTGAATTGAAGCAGAAAATTAAGAGACAAAGAAGTGCACAAACAAACCAAGTTTCAAATGGCAGCTCTCCAGCTCCAGCTTGAGTCCTCCATCAGGCCTGCAATGCCCGCACCAGCCTCCGCACTGTGCAGATATTTGTGTTCCTGTTCTATTCTGAAAATTATGCATCCTTATTCCTTGCACATCGGTGTCCACAACCCATCTGACAGTGTCTTTCAGCTTGAATCCAGTTCCAGACAGGTCGATCATGAACGAACCCTTCCGACAGTCACCATCGGTGCCGGCAGAATAGCAATCACCTGCACTACCGTACGGGACAGGAACGCCATTCTCGTTGGTCAACGCAAACGTGTAATCATCAGGGACGATCACCATAGATTTAAGATTTATTCGCACCTTAAAGAATCGAAGAGATGAAATCACGTTTCAAAAATCAAAATAAAACCATTTCAAAATCAAGCAACCGATTGAAAGAATCAATCACTTGCGCATTCTCAACGGTCCTTGCAACATGCGTTATTCTTTCGATGCTTCTACCAGCAAACTAAAAACTGAACAAGAAAGTCCAGCATTTTTAGCACGTTAGTCTCATCACTACTGAAAGAGGAGTCATAATTTGAAATTTCACGAAGCAAAGGCTTGCCGATGATCAAAAGAAACTCGTGCAACATAAGCCAGTCATAAGATGCCGTCGTGGTGCCTTTGGTTTACAAGGCGCAGTACGCTATGTTCTACAGCCATCACTGCAAGCAAACTACACAAGTAGGATCAATCAGTTAAATTCTGGGCGCTGCTCAGAGCCAAGAGCACTATACAGAAGTTAAAAGCAAAGCTTTGACTTAGCACTACAGTGCCTAACCTTATTAAACCGTGTAATACCAGCCTTGCTGTAGATGATAGAACTAGGCAGACCATCGCACTTAAACCTCGCATCAGCAGGAATGAACGGCAATCTCTTGTCGTGAACAATAGCAAAGTTGTTCAGAGGGCCTGTGGGTAAGGTCAGGTAGTCTTTAGGCTCGTTCGATGACATGTCATGGCAGTATACAGCGACTGGGAACGTGCATCTTGGAACAGGGTACAAATAATATTCTCCATCCAGTCGCGCAAAACCGGTCCTCTTCAGATCAGCGCAGCTGAAGACATCTGTATTTTTGAAAACACACAACAAGAAAAAAGCATTAACGCCTTGCATTACAAGCGAGATGATAGCTTTTTTTTCAAAGGAGAAGAGATTCCACCGCGTAGAACAAAAGCATTGTAAAGCAATCATTGAAATCGGATTAAAATCTAAATCATAAAATACATGCCTTCAAAAAATACAGACGGACGCTTGTACGTATGTAATAAAGATTCAAGTAAAGCTTTATCTTGAAACCCACAGGAAGACTGGAGTCTAAAGTTCCCGCTCCTGCCCACGGTTACTTTAAGGAAACTTTTGCTCTTGAGTAGAGAGATTTTACACTCTTTAATTTTCACATCTTTCACTCGTCAGAGCGCAAAGCACTGCAGCCAGTTTGAAGTCTAGTCTAATTTCAACATGAAGAGCCATGCTTCTTTTCACGTTCAGCAACAACACGCGTCACATCTAACCCACCCTCTTGCATAAAGCTGACATGTAGAGTCGCATCATCCCGACAAAACTAGGTACCACCGATGCAACTTCGAACAGATTTTCTATCCTATCAACTCACCTTCTGCAAAGCAGTTATTCATATAACACTGGGCTATTAATTCTAACTTGTAGTTCGTTTCGGAACAAGTCATCAACACATGCAAAGGATGCGCTCGTTCATTAGCATCTGTTAGGAGCCAAATCGACCACCGAGCGAAGGAACGTTTAAGCAAACATAAATGATTTGTTTTTATCTCATATCAGCGCTGATACCCCGCCAATCATGGAGAGGTGTCAACACCATCGATATTGTGATGTTCCGCAAGCAAAGGAAGATATTACGAGGAATAAACAACTCGGACAAAGAAAACCTGGCAGAATGGGTTCATTTAAACACCATTACTTCAAAGGATGACTGCATTGCTGTATAAGAAGGAGAAAGGCACCCTTTTTATGGCTCTTTCAGTGCACTCCTAGATTCAATAAATATACTTCACCCCCTAGCTATCTCCTAAAACAGACATACGACTGGTGGGGTGGCTAGACCCCCGGCATGTGACGTGAAACCGGACTCATTCATTTGTATTTCGTTCAGGTGATGCACTGAAGCAGCGTAAACACATTCCTTTGTAGGGTGTAATCCTAGCCGTCACGGGTCAAGCATTTAAATGGAAACATGAACCGCGCCTGTCAAATATTTCATGTGCTTCAATTGTGTGGTAGTAAGCAAGCCCGCATGCTCTGCCTACGTCATATCAGCATGTTAACTTGGCATTCCAACGTCATAACTCGTTTAATTCGTCAGAGCAGTAAGGAATCCTTTCATGGACCTCAGTGCAACGTAAAGATTTTATGAATAGGATCTAAGAAATATGAAAAAGCACAGGGGTTCAAAACAATGTAGACTCTTGAAGGCTCCAGGATCACGGTGTCATGATTCCATCCCTATAACGGACAAATTTGTATTGCTAGTGCAAAACAGTTGCGCTTATACAGGATTTTTGTGCAATTAATCTTCCCTCGCGAGAAACAGTGGCAGCACAACGATTCCAGGAATGGTGAGAAAGCCGAAGACAAAGCCATCACTTTGTATCAACAATTTCGACGAGGGGATTGGAAATAAATGAAGCGAGACACACAACAAATCTCCCCACTGCTGCTTCCTTTTAGGTGAATTCTGACACATTTGAAGGCTTCGGAGTAACGCCTATCTTTAAATTAGCAAGATTAGAAATAGTACTGCCTATCTGAAAAACCGCAGCAAATACGAGCCTCTGGTCGACTCTAATCCAAACTCAGGAGGCGCCACATCTATTACTTAAAAAAAAAACGCTCAAATTGTCTGGGCCGTACGGAAACAGGATGCGTTCAGCGGGAGGTGGTAAGAAGGACCTTGCAAATGCACAAACGCTACAAGGGCTTCTTCCTGTTCACTAAGATGTTCATCACAGGATGCTATTATGTTGACCCAGTAAAAGGATCAAGAAATGAGAGCTTGAGACCTGAAGACTTTTGTGGTGCCTTTCCTCTTATTTCGCGTCTAAGTTGGAGACACCAAGTTCATAGCTGGTTGCCGCTTAGCTTTCGTGTCATCTAAAGATAAGTTTGTTGCGGAGCAACCTCCGATCGCAAAATGAATGTCTGCTTGGGTCTGCATTGGAGCAGGATAGATTCAGACAGCGGCACAGTTACGAATGCAACTAATGCAAGTATTTGAGAATAGAATATCAAGCACTTTAAGACTTAAAACTTAACCGAGAACATTAAAATCATCAGAAACAAGAATGACTGCCTGTCATATATATATATATATATATATATATATATATATATATACATATATATGTATGTATTGACAATGCCAATACATTGTCTAAATCGTGCAATCTTAACCGTAAGCAGTTGGAGTATTCAAGCCATTTGATAAAGCACACATAATTACATTTCTGTAAAATCAGGTATACTGTCAGGCATGTCATGACAATAATCCTAAGAAAGCAGCAGCACAATGCCACAGCATACTGTATCACGCATTGCATGGCTTATTGCACAGTCCATACCTACCGTCACTATGATGCAGCACTAGGAGGAGAACAAAGAATTATATGAAAGGGCAAAATATGTTAAGAAGTGGATCTGATAGCATTGCACTGCACGAAAGCTCGATTTCAAGCAGTCTGATAAGAATGTATACAAAGTGGAATACAAAACAAATTTTAAAAGATTCAAGTCCTTACTGCAAGCCCCTCTGTACGCAACAGTGATTCTGCGCTGCTTGATGCAGGCATTGTGTGCAAGAACACATTCACTTGGGTATGTGTAATTGTCATCCCCGCAAACTGGGTCAAACTCCTTGCTGCAGAATATGGAAGTGCAGGAACAGCGAGGAACACCAAAGTAGGGATGCATGGCGCATACTCCACCAAACATGCATTTTGGACGGCATCTTAGCACTGGAGTATCACGGGTCGATCTACCTTTAACGAAACGCTTAGTTACCAAATAACCTGAAAAAAAAGTAGGAATCTGCGTGAATAAATTAATTGGAGCAAGACAAAAATCCAAACAACAGATGACACCTTTGCTCCGCAGCAAGTCTAGGTGGCTGGCACTATCGTAGACATTGCAAAGTTCTTCACGTACCTTGGAAGTTATATTGACACTAATGGCAGATGTGAGGATGAGCTGGCACGACGGATTTCTATTATGTGTGACTGCATGACACAATTGGATAAAAACATCTGGCACTCTAGCATATCCGGATCGACCAAGAGTCGACTCTACTGCGCACATATACTACCAGTACTATTATATGGAGCTGAGGCCTGGACAAGGACCACAGCAATGCCAGACAAGGTGGAGTTTCAAGCCTTTGAGTAATGGTGTCTGTGCTGCATCTTGCGAATTCACTACAGCAAGCACGTGACAGGCAGGAAGTGCGAGGTCGCACAGGTTACCATCCGTTGTCCGACGTCATACGAGCAAGAAGGCTTCGCCTTTTCGGTCACTTTGCCTGCGCCCACCCAAAGATGGATCACTGCCGAGCTCTTTGTGCCGTCATCAACAGACCTCCATGTGACTGGAAGAGGCCACAAGGACGCCCGTCTGACACTTGGACTCGTACTGTCGAGACAGATTTGCAGCCAAGCAACCTGATGCTCGGCTCTGGCTGACATCGTGTACAGGACCGAGACTCATGGCAGCACCTCGTGCAGACAGCAATGCCCTAGTTCGGGGTCCCCTCTTGATAATGATGATGACTTCAACTACTAACTACTTAAAGGGAATTAAATTTTTGTTAAGCGCAGGCAAAAAATGATCTGTGCCTGCAGAGAAATAACTGCAGAAAAAAAAATTTAATTGATAGTTGGGGTCTTGGGGTTCTGGTCCAGAAGGAGCAGGTTGCCCTTTAGAAACATATAGGTTCAGGCCCTTAAGATCTCCTTTCAAGTTGAGAATCTTAACACTGCTGCGCTGGAAGGGATTGAAGTTCATGACTTGGTTAATCAGGGTTGGCCTACCAACAAAGTTTGCATCAGTCAGGTCCATTTTGGAGCCCCATCTAGCCATGTCACTAACAGGATCTGCGCCTTGGCTTTCTGGGTGCTGGCTGTGGAGGAAGAATCTTTGGAGAGTGCGTATGAAATCCTTCAACACTTCCCATCAAACCTGAGTAGAGGTTTTACTCAATGCTAGATTAGATAATGCAAAGAAGGCAAGATGTCAAGCTCATTGCTTCTTGCGAATACCCTTTATTTAGTCTTGTTAATACTCAGGGACAGATAATTTGAATGCTGACATGTTTTCTATTCATTAAGTTGTTCACTCTATGTGGAAACCAGGCATCAATCGTCATCATGCGCGAAAAACAGGTTAGTATTGTGCAGTTGAAGAACAGAATTTAAGACTCATTTAGATAAAGCTGGAACATGAAGGCACCTAATATGGAGCATTAAAGAACATAGCAAGTGACAGGAATGATATTGTTGGTTACTTTATTGATCTCTGCAAATCGGCTAGGGTCCTCCAAGCAACTCCTGAACCTTGCCTCTTTCGAATCTGCAATTCTGGAAATATTCTCGATCTCATAGTCTCATTAGCCAACTAGTGCATTATTATACATGAATAAATTAGTTTATTTTCTACAAGTCCAAATGCAAGCCCACACGAATAGATCGCATAAGGATCGCCGCAATTGGCATCTGGCAAACACTGGTATGGATCGCGCCAAGGCTTGCAAGGTGCTGCAAATCAGTTAATGCAGGTACTAGCTGTTATGTAAGCATTACGTTATGCAACTTAAATCGTTCTTGCTAAATGTCGATCCTCAATCCTAATCAAAACGTTCTTGAAAATCTGCGACAAGTTAAATGCAACAATTTCGCGGTGTAAGTCAATTCTAGAATTTAAAACTATGATACGATCGACCTCAAAAGAAATATATAACGAAGGAATAAAGACTTCATACCTTCGGTACTGGTTTTTCTGTTACTTGTGAAAGGCGCAACAGCTATCAGCTCGTATCTAGCGTTGTTATCCATGCCGTTCTCAACAACAAAAAAGAGTCTGCTCTCTCCAACTTCAATCGACGAACACATTCTTGGCAAGCTTGCAGTCAATGCAATTTTTACTTCAGTTTGATTCTCTGGTCCGGTTTCTAGTAGCTGCACTGTTATTTCTCCCTTGTCAAAGTTCAGCGCTTTGTCGACTCTCCCAGCGAATACGCGATCGGCTTTACTCTCAAACGTCCTCATCTCTTTGGACGAGCATGGTCTTGACAAGATGGCTGTAGACAGAGTTGGAGCAAGCCAAAGCAGGACAGAAAGAGCGAGCAATGTCAGCCCCATAGCGAACTTAGCTCTCCCTCAGCTGGTGGAGCTTGTCATACAAGTCATGTGCGTTGTTTTCAAGCTAAGTTCAACTTCTGCTACAGGAAAATAAGTTAAGCAGAACAAACCTCATGAAGATGCCAGAGGGAAAATCATTCATTGGCAATGCGGCCGTTCTAATTATAAGACATTTCTAATGTTACTCTATCATTCCCCGCAAACTTAAAATTCACTGAGGGTGCTGCAAAAATACGGGTAACCAAAGCCTGCCCTTATCGTGTCAACGAACCTCGGGCGTGAGACTAATCCGCACTAATTTGGATGAGAATCAGCATCGCGCATTCAATACTGCAGCAATTTATCGCTCTCTTGCATGTTGGGTGAAAAGCTTACGAAAGGTACGCTAATTTGCTCTGCTTGTCCAAGTTTAACTATCAAAAGGAATAACATACACAGATGCATACACATGCACATACACTACACAACATATGTACATACACAACCACATACAAACACAACCACACACACACGCATATATATATATATATATATATATATATATGTGTGTGTTTGTAGATACATGCATTTGTGTATGTATGTTTGCATGTACATATGTAACTCGTATATGTCATATTAATACAAAGAACAGTGTAAAAGCAATGCAAACTTAATCTGATCCACGGAAAGGCCAATCTTCTTTCTTTCAGTATGAGTGATATCTCACAACAAAGTTTCAGACGCTGCGCTTGCGATATCCAACGCAAGAGCTACCGCCATATCCTACGAGCCACGAGCAAGACGCTCTAATTCCATTTTATCAGCAGCACTTACGCACAAGCCTGCATGTAAGCCCCGACAGGCTTTTGCCTGCTATTCCTGACTCGTCTCCAGCATTTGCACCTCATCCTTGTTAGTAGAAGAGACCTTACGCTTGACCTGTCGGCTATTCCTGCCGCTCAAACTTGCGGCTTTTGTTGCGATATCAAGCCACAAGTGGTTTTCTTTTGCAAGGCCGGTCAACAGCCGTGTACGTGAAGAGATTTGCTTTTGAGGCGACCCCCTTTCTCTCCTTCAACGTTATTGTGTGGTCGGAATCAGCTGGTGCGGATTTTGACTCAAAGCAGACAGAGGATTTCCGTAAAAAGATTTCACAATTGTTTGTTCGACGTATCATCTGCGCATGAAATAACTGGTTTCAAGAGAAATCTTTGAAGAATAGTTTGACAAAGAAATGCACACAACCGATGCGAAGCCTTGAGATGATGCATCAATAGTATTGCTCTTTACAAAACCAACAGGTCAACAAATGAATTGATCGAAGAACGAAGTCACACAAGTTGTTCAATTAATATTAGTAAATTGCTTTCTTTTAACGAAGTGAGTCTTTGAATGTGTTTCCTTATTCAATTTTTCACTGAGTTTGAGCTTTCCAGATTCATCGATTTAATTCTTCCCTATACTAATTAATTTTGTCGTAGTTGATTAGTTAATTTTTAGGTGGTCTCGTCGAGTTTTTGGACATAATCGGGCTCGTATTTATGGGCTTAACGGTTTCATTAACTTATTGATTCATTAACTCGTAGTTTCTGGTGCCTTTAAATGCAAGTAGACTAAGTATATAGCTCAGGTATTTATCTAGGTTAGCACATTGAACTATATCATTTTTTCTTGCTTCCTTTCAAAGAATTACTATACTTTGCTTATATAGATGCAATAGCATTTAATGTGCATGTTTTCGCATGCTTAAATGAAGTCTTAATCCCGCGTCGCTAAAGCTGCTCGAGTTAGGGACATGCTTGACACCAGATGCGAGCTACAGAATTATGATACCTTACCTCATAACAATCCAGCAGCATGAACAAGAAATGCGAAGGACCATGGCGAACTACAAACCATTTTCCAGTTTTGATCCTGGGCGAAATGCTAGTATGACATGAATTGTCACGAAGGTACTGACTCATTATCGGCCAGATTGTTAAAGCTTCCACACCAGTATGGTGAAAAACTGAGACGGTGCCTCCTTCAGAAAATCCCGCCAGAATTCCCACGCTAAGTCTGTTATGGGCAGCCAAGCACGGCCAAAACCATTCTGAATTAAGCTCGACAAGCAGGTATCTGACGTGGGCTGGCTCGTGACCATATCCAAGTGACTACGCAACCGGGAGCAGTAAGCAGTTGCTGTGCGATCCGCTAACGTCCGCACGCGACGCTCCTGTGAGCTTTCGTATTGGATCGTAAGGCGCCGTTTTCTCTTCCTCCTGCTATCAAGTTTCACCGAAGCGTGGAGCTTCCAAGTCTTCAGAGGAAGAGAAAGGCGAATTAGACACTCAACGATTGGCAAACGCTCGACGACGCGACGATTTCATGGCGACGTGGAGGCTCCTATACGCACACACACACACACACACACACACACACACACACACACACACACACACACAAACACACACACCACACACACACACATACACACAAGAACACGAAGAACAAGAACACGAATTTATTTTACACACGCGTGTGTTCGTGTGTAAAATAAATTCGTGTTCTTGTTCTTGGTGTTCTTGTGTGTGTGTGTGTGTGTGTGTGTGTGTGTGTGTGTGTGTGTGTGTGTGTGTGTGTGTGTGTGCGTGTGTATTCAGTACCGGGAGCAGCCGAAGCGAAGTCCAGAGAAAGTTAACAAGCATCTACAAAGCCACCATCTAAAGCCTATAAACGTGTCGCAATGAAAACCTTCATCATAAAATGTCGTGAAATACAAACTCCACTCAATTGCCAAAAACAATACTAATTGACATTTTCAAACGAACTCCGCTTTTGAACGAGTCCTACTAAGGCAACAAGCCGGTCTTTAAAATCGGCGACTATCACTCATACACGGAGTGACTATAAGGTTACATAGAACAGGAACATGTTACCCATTTGCAACACGTTAGCAGTCGCATGTCTCGACCACTGGATGCTTATTACTGCTACAGCCCCTGCGACGAATCGAGAAACGAACTGATAGCTACTCACGCCATTACAAGCAGGCCAACATTAGAACCTTTCAAACCCAAGGCGAGTTGTATCTTACGGAACGCCGCACACGCAACACACTATTGCACGACTGTAGCCCCGAAATAACCCCGAGTCGGCCAACAGGCGCAGCGTTCCGGTAGAAACGTTCCACCTGGGTGCGAGTCGCGTACGCATGAGCAAGTGCAGGTACGACAAGCCGACACAGAACAAGCATAGCAAGCAGGACGGTTTCCACTTCCCTTCCTAGCAAAAGCTACAAGCAACCGAAATCGGCCAGCAGAGAATAAATTACCCAAAGTGTTTCCCAGAACAGGTACGACCCCCAACTTTACAACTTTTGCTTTCACATACGTACTTCATATAGCAGAATAAATTAGCTTAACATAAAGATTTAAGCAAAATATTGCTTACCAAAACAATACATGCCACTTCAAGCAAGAAAAAGCAAACGCCGCCGGTTTCAACCTAGCAGGTTCGCTTTTACGAGCTGGTGCACTACATTAACATCTCGTCAGTGCAGCCACGGCAATCACGCCGACAAATCCATATTAACACGACGTGCATAAAATTTACTTTTCCTAAGAAAATATCGAAGACAATAAGAAAATACTTCGCAAGAAAAATCGCTTAAGTCTACAAGAATAAATAACGACTTGTCGTATGAAAAAATCTCTACAAGTGAGCACACCAGAAACAAAAAATTTACACACACTGCATAACACGTGCCTGTTCACACGAGGTATTATGGGGTGAGGGGGGGGGTACCGAAAACACCTCCAACGCGCGGGCGACACGTTCAACACGTTATAAGCCTAACCAGAGCACGCAACGTTCGCCTTCCAAGAAAAGCATCCACTCTCTCACTACTGAACGACGGCTTACGTTACGGAACGGGCATACACGTACTGCTTAAGAAAACACGTCTATGAGAATAAATAGCAGAACATACAAAAGCCTTGAAGTGCAAAAAAGTGCAAATAACTTGATGTTAACAATGTTAACAAAATGTTAACAAAGCTGTCACAAAAAACGTCTCGCCAACGCCTACCACTGACAGAAAAATTAAATTATCATTAGTTAAAACGAAATACAAGCAGCAAAAGGCCTTGGTCAAGGGTTGACTAAGTCAAAGATACCCTTGATGCCAGCAGGCGTTTAGTTTAAGTAGTAAGCTAGGCTCACACGACGAGATCAAACTGACATCGCCCGTCATCGGAACTAAGGCATTACGCGCACGATGTCCTACTTCTTGAGGGTATTCCCCAAAATAGTGTCAACGATCGACTTGGATGCGTGTAGCAGGCGGTACCTCTGCATCAAGTTGCGCGCTCGCATATGCTTGCTATCGACTTCCTCGCAGAATCCGATCGGGAACCAGCCTCGCTCATCGTCCCGTAGTCGCAAACCCTCGGCCCAACCTGGCGAGGAAATTGCCGAGATTAACAAGGGAGCACGTATACAATTAGATCATCCTGGCGAGGAATGTTGGCGATCAACACGGGAGCACGTGGGCAAATAGTCGATACAAACTTCATAAAACAATAAAGGGCTTCCATCAGCCGCCGAATAAGATAATCAGGATATCAACATCAAGTCAGAGTGTTTCATATATAAATGTAATTGTTACCAACAAGTTCCCAATACCCAGGTTTAATTCACCGTATCCCGCGCGGGGCATCGGATCGGAAACTACAACGATTCCCGTGTAATTCGTAGTACCACGCCTTCACTTCGCACAAAGAGACATTCAAATCATCACACAAAAATGAACAATAAATAGCAAGTGGTTAGCCAGACACCCGCACCACCATGCCACATTCCGCGAACGAGAAACTGGGAAGTACACTAGCTTCGGTCTTGCAGCAACAAGAGTATGATGGGCATCCTTCCCCCCCCCCCCCCCCCCCAAAAAAAAAGGCAGATGCGGAAGACAAACGCCAAATTTTGAGCTCAGCCTATTTCTTCAATCAAGGAATAAGCTGACAGCCAGGAGGGCAACTTACCGTCGCGAAGTTTTCGAAGCACTTTGATGACGTCACCTTCATGCAAGGTTATCTCGTCAGGTTGCTGCGCCTGATAAGCGTGGATCGCTTGAACTTGCGGGCAGTCTGAAAGGATAAAATGCGCGTAGCATTAGCGGCAGCGACAGTGAGAAAAACAAAGGAGGAACTGCTACCACACTGCTCGTAGCATTGTGCAATCCATACGACAAACCCAACAGTGAGGGAGCAACAACAAAAACAAGATGAAAAAAACGAATAACAAAAAAACAGAGTAAAATTAAGAGAAACAAAGTTGCATGTAAGGGATAGAAAAAAAAAGCATGCCTCACCCCAATCGTCATAAACATACTCTCCTTCATATTCGGATGCTTGCTTCGCAGGGAAGAACGCTTCCCTCCAACGTGTTATGTCTGATCTACGACCGATAAGGTGTCGCGTATTATACATTGAGGCAACATAAACAGTACGGATCGTCCCTTTGCAAGCACAGACAGTACGTATCGTCTCGAAATAAATATCCTTGAATCACAATCAGAATTGTTCCACTTGGAAGCATCCCTATTCCAGAAAGCAAGCCATGGACAACAAGTGGAACCTTGCATCAGTCATCGTTGACGGAAAACCAAGCCATTAAAAGACGTAAGAGCCACAGGTTAACAATCCGCCATAAAATGATCGACGCTTCAGATCAGGAGGCACTCATTTGAAGATTCTCAAACTTCAGCATCGAGTAGTATTAGAAGATTGAACACGGTTATATCTGGACTAGTTTGACACACCGGCAAGTGCAGCATATAGAAAGCACACATGGCCAAGCAACTTCCTCGACAAACCTACCGCACGAAAGGGAAGCCCAACCGAATAGGCGGAACTTGAGAACAAGCAACATAAAACAAACCAAGCCACTGCACTGTACCGCACATACGTAAACACATGCCACCAGCTTAACAACGTACATTTCTTGACTGTTTACAACAACAACAACAACAACAACAACAACAACAACAACAACAACAACAAGAACGACAACAACAACAACAAGAACAACAAGAACAACAACGACGACGACGACGACGACGACGACGACGACGACAACAACAAGAACAGCAATTTTAATTACCTCAAATGAGCAATAACAGAACACCATAATCATAATCAGTCACACTCACACTAAAAGAGAGCATGCATTCAAACATAGTATAACGAAGTCAGAAAAAGCTTAGCGTAGACATGAGTTTTCAGTTCGAGTGTCACGAACGTACTATGGGATACGCATTTATTGGGAAACCATCCTCCTCTTCACCTAAGCTAATCATGTGGATGTTGCCACCATCGTAAGCTCTATTTATAATTCAATAACAAAGGTAATATTTAGAGAAGAAGATGAGAGACATAATTTCAAGGTAAATATTGAGCAGCTGCATACGTTGCTCAGCAAATTCTTCGCAGTTGGCGTGATGTGAGAAAGATGATGTCCCAAAGAAGAATTTAAATTATAAAAACCATCAAAATTTTCTTAAACCTAAACATCTCCCATCAGTCTTCCGTAAATGAGAACGCGGGGACAGATTAAACCGAATCTTCCACCAGATCTGAGCGGCCGTATGCGATAGTCCAATATGAACGGGCACAGCATATGGTCTGACACACATTTCGCAAAGCAGACAAAGGTGAGATTTCAGAAAGAGCGCTTTCAAAAACCGGCGTTGCGATCAAGAAAGCCGCAGGTCGACCTAATTCGCAGCAGCAGTGACGGAGACGCTAGAGTTGACTGTTCTAATGCAAATCCATACTTCACTTCACCACTGGGGCCTAGCAAGCCAATGCAGATCCGCACAATCAACGCCATCACTCCAGGTTTGGCAGAAGGGAGGACAAAAGTCCGTCATAGGAAAGCAGCAGTAACCGTCACAGCAGGAGCAGTACAACTTGGACGTAGCACTACTGCCAGCGCAGCTAACAAGGAATCAATACGAAGAAGCATGCTCAAGATTCGTGAAAGTAACGCGTAATAGACTTCTGCATCCTCATACGCGAAGCGTCCATTGAGTGACGCTCGGACGTGCTGAAGTCAAAGGAGCTAGTTACTCGCCTTGCAGTTGTAGGACCTCGAGATGGCACAATCAAGTTGTAATATCTGCCAAAACTGCCAAATGGGACTAGAGAATAGTAGGTAGTAGTTCAGCAGTTCAAAGGAATGAGCCTTGAGTACTAATAAGATCAACGCATGCATTTACTTGTTATACCTCATATATGAAGACTTCTTATCACATTTTGACCGTCCAAGGTCTCGTTTACAAGAGTAGTATTAATCAACGAGAATCAGGTTTGTAAATCTTACCCAAATTTGATCGCGAAATTCAAAATTTCATACCGAAAAACATGGTTTCATAAACTGTTAGCAACAGCACGAAAATTCATCACGTTCAGGGTAGCTTTATATTGGGAAGTCGAGCCACATACCCAGAATGCTAACAGAACATAGCTAACTGGCTAACAGAACTATAAAGCCAGATAACAAGCAAGCCAGTAAACATGATTCAAAGAAATCCTTGCAAAAAAGAGAGCTTGGAACAAGCGAGCTTACTCTGCTTCCAGGAAGCAGTGATAGTCGACGGTCTTGCCGTTGGAGTTTTCCAGCAAGATGACGGTGAAAGCGTATTTAGTCGGTGTTATATTCAGAGTGCCGGTCTTCGGAGGCTCCGGGTTGGGTATGCTCTGAAGCTCCTCCAGTCTGACTAGACTGCGAAAGCAATAGTCGATCACTTTAAAGTTGTCCTCCCTAGAACCAGTATAGAACATGAACTTAATACAATGCCATAAGATCATAGTCTCCATAACTATACGCAGATGCAACTTTAAATATGCAGTACAAGATATAATCATTGAAAACAGAGTGTCGCATAAAAGAAAAAAGAAGTCATGCCCTAACATCATAGTCTCTATAACTATATGCAGATGTAACTTTACATAGCGTTGCATATAATGACCGAAAGCAGAAAGATTGGAATTAACACAAATAGAAAAAATTTTTGTATTATTATTTTTTTTTTCTTCTCGCAATCTTTAGAAAACGAAGCCATGATATTTTCACAAACTCCCCAACTGAAAATAACTCATGCTAATGAATCAAGATGCGTGCACTGCACACAATATGCACGAAAGCACCGCCTCATTTCGTTTCTACCTCGCAATATTACAAGAACGACAGCACGGCTACTTGAGAACCATGGGTAAGCTCGTGCGCTCGTCTGGTAGGGCCAGACTAAGGCGGAGATTGACAAGCAGATGTTTGATGAAAGGAAAGTTGATGGTTGAACTATTTATGAATAGCTCGAATCTTTAGCAGTCGGCTTGACTAAGATGCTTGACAATGTTATACACTCGAAAGCGCTCTCATTTGGCTCGCTCGCACACCTAGCCACCTGGGTATGGTTTTCTATCAAACCAGAAATATCTTCTCAATAAGAGCCTAACCACAAAAACGAGACATGATTTGTAACTCTGAAAGCTGTACTACAAGAATCAAGCCAGACGGAATCAACATGGGCTGTCTCCATACGTGTCAAATGACAAGGCGATCTGCAGGAGCAACACTTCGGTACGAACAGAAGAGAGCGGGCGCGCACTTACCCTTTCGCTTTCGTCACTAGCAGCAGATCAGTAAAAAGAAAGAGGTGGATCTTCTTATAGCGACCTCTGAGCAACTGCCGGAGCTGCGATTTGTACTTCGAGAAGCGGCCAGCTTCGTGCAAGCAAGTGAGGTCGCCACGTTTCACCAACCATCGCGATGCAGAGATTAACGGCACAGGCTGGCAACCAAAACAACGAAAAGAAATAATGAGGTGCAAGATCTCTTGCGAGCATGACTAGAAACCGGCAAAAATGCGTGAAGAAAACTGGTTACGATATTCATTTATAATCTATTTATGCATGTATTTATGAAAGTATACATATATATATATATATATATATATA
>QQSS02015342.1:0-19507 GCA_003687565.2 Craspedacusta sowerbii | reverse complement strand
CTGGAAAGGCAAAATCGAGTCCTCTGCAAATAGCCAGCTTTTGGAAGAAGGAAAGCTTGTGCGAGGAAAGATTAGTACTATGCTTGTCAATATCAAACTTGGGTTGGATTAAACGTGAATATTCATAGAGTCAGTCATGTGTTTCATGTGCAGTTTGTTGAGTGAGGATAACACGGAAAGATAGATAAAAGTTGATACTTTAGCTTTTAACTCCTGTAGCTTATCGCATACCTCATTTCTCAAGTTTCTGGCCAGTTCGAATTTGCTCCGAATTTCATTACGTAGCACGCTTTCTTCGAACTAATACGAAGCACCACGCCATCTTCTCCGCTTTTCTTCCTCCACGGAGAAATGGAGGCTGAATGCTGTACATAACAGACAAGGTCTGGGTCTTTACCAAACAAACTCCTACTTTGAGAAATCGTAAATTAGTTTGAAAACACGCCCCTTGACTCAATCCTGAAGAGAATATTTTCTTTTCTCGCGTTCACCTCTTGTCATCTTGAGACCGGAAATGTCGTTACGCACAAGAAACTGAAGCCACGCGTCAGCTAATTTATGCATTCCATGACATAGGTCGTGACGCTAGAGAGGAAAAAGTATGCGCAGTCAAGCCCATCCTTGACGAGGTTCGATAATGGCGGTTGAGCGAGGTTCAGGTAAGTACTATAATGTCTATGATATGTTTGGATACAAGAATGCAATCCGCATACCATCTTACCTACACAGATTGAAGCAGTGATCAAATGACCTAAATTTAATTTTAAAAATACATTTCTAGTGCGTTGCGTGGCTTATGGCGGGATATCGTCGTCTTCTAGTTTTCGCGTTGAAATCAAACTATAATCATTCAGCTTAAATCGATTTCCAGGCTCTTCACTTCCATCGGATACGGAGTTTACCGAAATAGCAGAGAAAGTGAAAATGTTATCAGAGCGCGCGAGTTTGGAAGCATCCCAAAGCTGGGTAGGTGGTGGGAAGTTTGGAGTGTTTAATCCTAATAAAAGCGTTGAAGGTAATGTGTTGAAGGTAATGAAGCAACTCTCAATTCCTAACGTTATTCTACGGTGCAAATCTGTCTGGTTGAAAATTGAGGAACTGCTATGAAATTGTGTATAAATTTAGATATGAACTGTGAAGAGATGTACACGCAGACCATCGACTTTACCAGGAAGATTCTTTCTTTCTTTCTTTCTTTCTTTCTTTCTTACACGCCAACTGATAAGACATATATAATTCCAGAAATATGTAGCACGGTATACCGTAAGTTGCTACCAGTCCGGGAAATAATATAATAATTCTCAAGACATGGTTCTCCGAGAAGACTATTTGCCTTATGGAGCATCATCAATGATGGCATCAATAGAAAATCTTTCCTAGTGTTATGTTAGACTGGACGTACAACCTGCAGTTAATAAAAGCCGATCCTTATGTGGGTGTTTAAATGGATTAGTGGTAAAATTTCTTTATACTCGATACTCGAAGTCACACACAGCACAAGTAAAGAATGTAAAACTTTAGCTCATGTAAATAAAGAGCTAGCTACACCGAGTTGATTATTGGATTGTTGCTGCGAGAACAGTATGAGCGTGCGTAACATCTGCATGCCTCGAGACACGTGGTAAAGATGATTTACTTCACGGTACGTACAGAATCAGCACGTTTACTGTAGCTAGTGGTTGATCCTGCTATGGTGAAAAACGAAGTAATCTGAAAAAGATCGACTTCCTTTTTTTTGTTTGTTTCCATTTCTTTTTTTACTGCCAGACACTGGTCGCTCAGACGTTGGAAACGGGTATCCAGATACTGCTGGGGACGTTAATAATGAATCTGTCTAGTTTCATCCTTCGCGTCAATGCAAACCAGTCAATCGACTCACGGGGGCAATAAGGCGAAGCGTATCCTAATGTTGCCATGCAATTGCAGATAGAACGTCAAACGAAACATCGGCCTGACATTGTCTGCGCTTATATGAGCGGCAAGCGAACATCCTGGCATACAGACAGTAACGATTCTGCTTCAAAAGCTCACATGCTGAAATAAGATGCATGAAAGGTGGATGGAAAGGGAAAAGAAGGCCATGGAGACAGATCGACTTACTATATCTGTGGAACATTCAAATTTCTTCAAATTACGGCCTTGCCACCAAATCATAAGCATGAGTAGCAGCCAAATTAGTGTGGTACGTCTACCTGAGTAGCATAAAGACAGGTTCGGCGTACAAATCCGTTAGCCAATATTACAAAGACCTTATATGAGAAAAGAATGTTCACTTCAACACCATGTCTCTGTAGATCTCTTCAATCTTTACTTCCAACTGTCAATATCTTCTATAAAAACATCGTATGTCCTGATTCGCAAACCACCACGTGGACAGATATGGATTCAACAACAATCATTTACGGAAAAAAAACGGCCAATGCTCAAAGAGATTGTCATAGTCACAGTAATATCAAGATATTTCTTTCTTTCTTTCTTTCTTACTTTCTTTTCAAGAGAATTCGCCGACTGGAAAAACAAATACATTTACAACACATTCATAACACAGCATACGGTAAGTTTCAAATAGTCTGGTAATTAGGAAAAGACTACAATGATGTGCTCTCCATAGATCATTTACTGCATTTGCACTAGCCCTCCAAGAATCCGAGTGTCTTTCCTGATGAGTGAAGAATGATGGGAACTCCTGCTTTTCAGGCTAACGCTCAAACTCCGCTGATCATCAGAATTCGCGAATTCTGATCCTAAGCCTTCTTCAAACTCAATATAAATTTCCAAGTTGGCATCTTACAGCACCTAAGCGTCGGTCCATACTTCAGGAACTGGATTTAATATTGTCTACACGAAAATAGAAGCCTTATTCACTATGATGGTCGCCTATTCTTATAGATACAAATTAAATTTAAAAAGAGTGGTGTGCGCCAGAGGTGTCGCCCTTTTGTCCCTTGTCGCCCATATTATTTACTTTAATGGTAGAGACCCTGGTCCAGAAGATAAGAGAGAACCATGAGTCGGAGGACACAGAGTGGAGGAACCATTATCAAAGTTACGCCGTATGCAGACGGAACATTACAAGATAAATCTTGCTTCGGCGCTGTGTCGCCAGTACTTGCAAGGTTCAGAATAGTCACAGGTTCCACTATCAGAAACAACAAAGCTCAGGGATTACACATGTGTTAAGAAAGTCCCCCGTTATATGAGTATTACATTCACAAACGGTGTGAAAGTCGGTCTAAAAATTCTAAATGTCGAATGCTTGCGCATGAAGTTATGTGCGGTTTATCAAGCAGCAATAAACTGAATATGCAGAGCTAAGATCGAAAAACTTTAAAGCTTCTACGATGGAGGCAAAGACCCTTGTCGAAGGGAAAAGCCCTAGTCATTAATGCGTTAGCATTATCCAATCTATGACACTTCACGCATACAGCAATAGGGTATAGACTATATTGACACAGCCATTGGTAAATTTATCTGGAAATCGGAAAACAACTTCCTCATCAAACTGAAACTATTCCACAAGCTCCTCTCTACCTGCTCTCTAGAATTTGTACTAGCAGACCAAGCCACAGGCCAGGAATTCACTCGCAAACAGAAGCATTCAACGTGGAAGACCAAGAGCACTGGAATGCTTTGCAATGTACCTGGTATGTAAACATTTAAAAACAACAAAACCAGAAAAGTGGCAGCACCTTGTGGACAATATTGCACACACAAAAAAAACATCAAATCGAGAGACGATGACCCCACATTTTGAAACGATATTCTTCGGTGAACTTTCCACACGAAACGATGCTTTCAACAAGTACATCATGCCGGAAAACAAACAAATATGCGCATGCGCGACACAACACGAGACACACATATACAAGAATACTAGGGTACTGGGTACTGGGTTCTCGAGCAAACTAGCTAAGCGAGACTAGACTTGGCATAGTTATGGAACACCGCTAGCTGACCACAATACAAACGTGGTCTACAAAGCGCTGTGGAAACGTTGCCACAAGATGCACGCGACAAGTGAGGTAATCAGACAGACTTTGATGAAATACCGCAAGCGAAAAGAACTAGAGAGATTCTTTCGCTGCTTTGCAACATCATGCGATCCTACATATCACAAGCGACATACATTTGATCAAACTTTTGCGTGCAAATTCGTCTTCCCAAAAGAAGAGTACTATGTAGCAGTGTACTATATAGCAGAGTACGAAAAATAATGGTAATATATAGCAGAGTACTATAAAGGAGAGATACACTTGCCAGACTCCAAGTACTTTGTAAATCTGTGCTTTGTAAACGTTGTAAATAAACCCTTTACTGTCTAGGAGCAACTTCATACCTCTTCATAGTTCTGCGACCTGACAATGCCGTTGTCACAATAGCATTTGTAGCGGCAATACTTGGGATGCAGGCGCTTATTTGCTTGAAACTAGTATTTTCCTTACTTTCTTGATAAATAAATAAATATTTTCCTTACTTTCTTGATAAACAAATAAATAAATATTGTCTTCCTTTCTTGAGCCTAGCATATGTCGCACCAAGTACCTTGGAATCAGGCCCCTACTATATGGAGATACGAGTAGCAATGTAAACTATGCGAGAAGAAAAAAGCCTTGTTGGAAACGTAAAGGAAAAAATTGCTTCTAAATAGGCAGGAGGTTCTCGGCAAGGTGAAATTGTGCGCTTTCTTCTCACTCCATAATCACGGCGAATAACCTAGCGTTGCAATTAGCAAATAGAGAAAACTACTTTCGGTATCTTTTTTCCACTTGTTTCTTTCAAAAAAGACCTCTTATTCGCATTTGGTGATCTTTCTATTAGCAGATCGTTTAAGAATTGAACATTTTATTGTTTATTTTGAGTGTGCAACAACGTCTGACTTTAGTTATAGGCTAATCGCTAGGTCCTTGCTTCTTGCCTTCTGCAAGTGTTTTAAGTGATATGGGAACACGGAACATAGGACGTATCGTACTAACGGGCCTTACTATTTTGCAGACCAGCTTTTTCCTTCCCTTCAGCATTAAGCCACTTGTTTTTAGACTTAGGTAAGCCGTTTGACGCATCGAAGTTTATTCGTATGACCACCCTCTGGGTATTTTATTCCCTACACAAAAGATTTATCTATCTTTTGGAAACAAGACTTTCTCCAAAGAGTCCATCAAGTTCTTTTCTGTGTTGAGATGGACATGCTTGCATTAAAATTTTTCGCTTAGTGAAATGAAATGAAATGAAAGTGATTATTTTAGTAGACTGCAGGACCGGAGGTGGCCTTGTAGATCGAGACTCGGATACTTCTAAATAGGGCAGTCAACAGCAGGTCATTGAAGCACAGAAAGCTAAGGCAATAGCGATTGCCTTGCATGAGAGAAATTATAAGATAACTTTCGTAATGACATGAGATTACCTCCATCCGACACAAATATTCGCAGATCAGAGTTTCAAAAACAAATCACTTCCTTATAGGGCGGAGCTGCTGTTTTCATGATGTTTACGAACGAAAGTCTGGTCGAAAGTGATTGACATTCCATGCTTGGATAAGGGACATCCTCGTCATCGAAACTCATAGCCACTAATTACATAGAACGCAAATAGCTTTCAAAGTATAGAGATAATTACTTCCTCGCGATTTCGTTTGGTCAGAAGTTCAATACGCGCAAGATATAAAACCACACAATAAACAACTGAAGTACTTCTAGACACTTGTAGAACAAGACTCTTATAAAAGAAAAATGCTGACAGTGTAACTAACTTCGTAAACAGCTGTGTCTAACTGCTGGTAAAGGTTTGGCGCCATAAAAAAAAAAACTCCAACAGGCTCCAACTTCATAGTTTCGCTGCAAAGCATCCAATGCTAGAAAATTCTATTATATAAAAATTTGTACAGAATTATCTATAGACGAAATAAGAGCCGATTTTTATTAGAGACAGTACTGTATTTCTTATTAGTCCTCTTTGCTTAAATATCTAACATAAGCTTATCATTTCATAATATATTCCTCGTCCCTTCTAATGTCCAATGCTAGTGTGTCTTAAACGAGAACATGTTCTGCGAAAGATATGCTTAAAAATCTGACTCCGCGGAAAGCCCAATTATTCTAAGGTAACCTAAGCATTTCGCGGAAACGACGGCAACTTGAATGGTAATTTCTTGCAACCATCACCGATCCCGTCAAAAAAGCTCCGGTGGACAACCTTTGCACCGACAATGTTGTTCGGCCCGGGCTTCATCAACATGCCCCCACCACACACAAACACACGCGCACACACACACACACACACACACACACACAAACAGTAGAAGACAATCATTCATCGCGTAGGAAGCAGCTCTTAATGCGGTCCAGGCGGAAGCTATCGCCGGGTTTCTATCCGCTCCGCCAGTAAGCTATGTGCATGTCGAGTTAACTAAGTGCCAACGACAACAACACAGCATTTCAAGCCGGGGCCTTTGCGGGCGGCAACGACGGCAAAAACAAGCAGCTACTAAAGCCTCGCTCACCAAGGTGGGCATTTTTGTTTCTTCGCAAACAGAGCGAGTATCTTGTTTCCCACTGAAAGGGAGACAGTTGAGGAAATGCTACCACGCATGGGTATAGCTTTAGCAGCGTCCTGTAAGGGGAGGGAGCAATAGGCAAAGAGCTCGTTGGCGAAGTCGAAGGTCCTACGCAAGATGCCGCGGTTCGACACAGTACATGTGGGTGACAAGTTCGCTTAAGTCATCGCAAGGTTAGCCATGACTAGACTTGGACAAGCCTAACATATTTCTTACGTTTCTGCAAATACTTTGTAATATAGAGCTGCCGCGCTTCAGATCACAAGGTAGCGTCAAGACATCAAGACGGAGAAACACAAACGTCATACAATCAAATCCATGCAACACACGTTCGTAAGCAAACACTCGTCATAAACACATTAAAATATAAAGAGGCGCTCGTGAAATTAAGAATCTGCAAAATGAAAGACACGCTTACCATCCCGTTCGACACACTGACGCTCGCTAGCACGCAGACACGCACGCACGCAAACACGCACGCACTCACGAAGGAGCTATTGAGCTTTCTTCTCTTTATTATAAAACTTTATTTTAGCGGGAACCTTTGCCTCAGCCATCGCCATGACGTGGAGCAACTTTGCCTTGGCTGAGACGCAGGCTTGATCGATCTGGCCTTGGTAAAGTTCGTACACCTTTGGCAAAGTGAACACCGCAACGACGGCTACAAAGACAACACGAAATAGCACAGAGAAAACTTAAAACAGCAAGGCAAAACGAAGTAACGCAAACAGCCTCACTGCCCACTTGAGACGGCATCTCATTTCTGAAAATCATGACCATCATCATGATCATCATCATCATCATCATCATCATCATCATCATCATCATCATCATGATCTTGTCTAGACTTGAGTTTAGCCTTCATAAGACCGTATTACAAAACCTTACCGTCTGAACTCATCCCAGGGAAAAACCCGAGAGTGGTAGAGCTCAGCCGGCACTCGCAGCGATATACAATACATACCATACCCGGAGCTCGATATATGCAATTTCCTAAGTACAAAAACCAGCATAAAACTTAATTTGCAAAACCCCGTAGCAGGTTACCGAAGGGACATGAAATTACATACGCAATTCATAACACTTGCACGTGGATAAATCAAAGTTCATGCGCGATATGCGAGCACAATAGCCTTTGCAGCCTGGAAACCTCCAGGCAAAAACTGAAGTTGAGAGGGGGGCTTCGCAATGCATGACTTGATTTCAAAACGGTCGAACGGAACTGGTCTAGTCAACTCAAAGGTGGATACTTACAAAGTATGGCCAGAGTCAGAAGGTCGAAACATGAGCCAACATACGATACGAGCCACAGCAGCACGCCAAACTAGAATCAAATCTGAGGAATGTACACAAACTCCACAGGCTGAAATTTTCATTTCACCGAACTTCCCGAGCTATCTTAATACAAGTGTCGATAAATCCGGGCACTGTTACGGTAAACACAGCTTCCACATACGGCTTAAACCTTTATACTTACTCAGAACTATTAAAATTGAATTAAGTTATTATCAAATTAAATTAAACTAATTTACTAAATCCTCATGTCGCTGAATTTATAACTAAAAAAAATTACTCTGTCAGTACACGGGTTGAAGTGGAGGTTGCAAGTACCACCTTTTTTTATTTACTCAATATGAACAAAGTTACTGCAATATGATCCAATCGACCTCTCGACAGGACATAAAACAATGATAAATGTTGCATGTTTGTTACATGTTAAATGTTACATGTCTCGAGCGGGCCATAGAGTCAGTGAATCCGCGTTCTTAGAAGAAAAAAATCTGACTCCCCTACCAAAAACTGGTTATCAAAGTAGCTACGCACGGTCAATCAAGTGTTGATTACAAAGCCTTTCAGAAGAGACTCCACTTATGACAGATGGGAATGAAAGGAATCCACGAAAGGGTTGTGTCCATCTAGGTCGACCCCCACAGAAAAACAATTATTAAACGCCTGAGGGCAAGACCTCCACCCAACAGGGAATACTATCAAAAATCGTGGCAGATTTCCCACAATACTCACAAAGATAAAGAAACAAAAAAATTGCAAACAAAGAAACGATTCGCAAGCGATGAAAACAAACGGCAACTTCAGCAAAAGATAGGACGAGAGAGAAAAAAAGCCTGGTCGCACGTACCTTGAACGACTCGAACACGTCTTCGATCAAGAATAGACGTTGCAATCGTGCGATACTACGGTTTGATCCAGTTCGGAGGTGCTCCGACCATTGCCGCACCTATCAAAGAGTAAAACACACATGCGCACAGCTGAGGAGGCAGGTCTTGGGGCTGAAATTGTGCTACACTTACCCGCTACGAAAATGCCAATTAAAAAGAGCGATAAGAGGACAAAAGGATCAAAAGACTCGCACGTTGAGGGAAGAAACCGCTCACCGTCATTTAGATACCACACTAAATAGACACATACAAACAACACTAATCCAAAACAATAAACAAAACTAACAGGAAAAACAAACAAACAAACTGAAAACACGAAATTGAAAAAATTAAATGCTCCTGCAATGGCTCATGCAAGGCTCAAAGAGGCCAACATAAACGAAGCTGCAATACTACAAACCGTGGCGTCCGGGAGCTCGATCTTCTCGTCTAGCAGGTGCCTGTGGTTCAGAAAAACAAGGCACAATATAAAACCCAGAATCCATTCCGCCCCTCTTTGAAGGCGGCCCAATCGTTCACTACAGATCTAAAACGTTACGCGGCAGACGAAAGTTTCTGGAATCACGCCTGCATTACATTACGTTGGAGTACTGCCGAAAGTACCGTCACACTGAGATAGGCAAGCTTCGTGAAAACAATTTCACTGCAAACCAAGAATCGTGAATAAGAAATAAGAATTATCGAAGAACCAAGAATTAAGAATTATCAAGACCGTCAACATCGCTGCTTCATACGCGTCGACGAACTGCATATCGGTCTATAAGTGCATAAGTCTATACAGAACACAATCTGTTACATAAATGGTCGTATCTGTACGCCATCTTTGATTCGAAAGAAGAAAAAAAATCCAGATATTCAAAGCCATTTTGCTGGGTTCGGGATCATGTACGCAAAAGCGAAACCTGACCAAGTCGGTAACCCAAACCATCCCAAATACGCACATGGGCAATGACGTCATAGAAACGACAGCAAGCAAGAAAGGATCGCCATATTGATACATAATTATGAGGCTGTCACACTTCAGTACCACCTATAACTAGCAAAAACGCAATCGCCTACACATACCCTTAATAAGAACAACGAATGCATGCGAACCTCAATGGGTGTTCAGCAGATGTCTTTTGGACGGCATTTACAATTGTCATGCTGACACGATAAAGGAAGGCCACAGACAGGAGTGACAGCCCAAACATCGTGACGACACTGACAAGTGGGTAGCAAGTCAGGCTCAGAAGCAGAAAGAGAATTCCACCGAACACACCAGCCGTTCTTTGCCACTCTGTCCAGTACACCAGCCTAATAACTAAACAGTTGTTAAAATTTTGAAATGAGTGGCTGCTTAACTTTTTAATCCAGCAGCATACAAACCTCAAGTACATCAATTAACATCTGCAAACATTGCTTTCACTCATTTCGTATTCACTTTATAAGCAAGCAAAGGCCATCATCATGCTTAATTTTTTTTCAAATCCAATGGGTTCTCGAACAGCAACCCAGTTTGTACAATCGTCTCCATGTACATAAGCAGATAGAAAAGCCAGCTATTTCCATTACAAGACTCATATACAAGTTTTTCAATCCAACTCATTAAATCGTTTTTTTATCCACTAATATGACATACATCTAAAGCTTTCAGTGACTTAACTCTTCTCGCTAGACTAAAAATCCCCCAAAACCTCTCTCAAACTCTCCTCTCTCTCTCAAAAAATAAAAAGAAATTTTTCATTACCTAGGTTAGGACCATAAAATTGCTAGCTCCTTAAATCTCCAAATTCAAGAATATTGAACCATTAATATGGGATAAAATTTCTTGCTATGTTATTCATTAGTGATCCCAACCCTGATTCTCCTGCAAATTTCCCAAGGTTGACTCTGTACCAGGGAAAACATAAGAACTGGCAAACTTTAAAACAGCACATAGAATTTTGATTACTGACTTTACAATATCTAGGTCTTGATGAAATTACCAATTAGCATTACATTTTTTAAAGCTCTGATAACCTGATCTTCTTCACAAGTATTCATTAAAACCTTTTCTGACACAACAAACATGGTGATACATAGCTAAGGAATAATCTGCATGGATGTAAAAATGAGCTTGTACTGGGAAAATTAACAAAAAATAAAAAACTAATATGAGAAAATTATTAATGGTTTTTACATTAAGAAACTGCCAGGATAGATTCATGCTGGCTAATGCAAAAAAATGCACCTTAGCAAGGTAAGCTTCAGACCAAGAAAGGTCAACTTCCTCAACTATTCACCATTGTGCACTTATTATTTTGTTGTTTTGCTGCAGGTCACTTAAAAATGAAGACAACAGAAGACACTATGATCCCTGTCTAGATTTATACAAAACTTAAATCCAGTTTCATTCATCCATAAAATTGCTTGCACTTCTAGGCTTTGTGGCATAATTATGGTTTGGGCAATTCATGAACCAGAAGCAGTATGGAAGAAAAATAATGCCAATTAAGAAAAGAGCATATAAATATTTGCAAAAGCTGCAAAATGAGCATTCAGGAGAAGTAAGTACAAATCCTACTGAACTAAGCAACCTGAAAGTCATTGCAAACATACTTCTATCGTCAACTTTGTGATCTATCAGCCACACTGCAGGCCAACTTGTAAGCTTGCACCCTACAAGGGATGTAAAAATACAACAACAAAAGTAACAATACAGCCATTTTCATCTTAACAAAAAGTGATACTTGTAGAAGCACAAAATAATACACCAAACAATATCGTATTGAAGTCCAAACACATAAAAAGAAAAGCTACACGAACGAATCTTTCATAAACAGGAGAGAAAAATATGCGCATACACTTAACCCTATATATGATCGACCCTACCAATGCATTAGCAACAGGAAGATATGGGATCAAAAGATCAAGGGTATTTCTCACTCTTTAATGGATAACCTACTTCCTTGCAAAGGCTTTGCATGCTACACACGGTTATGATTAAAAAAGATTGCTGACACAGGATTCTCTCTTTTAGGCATTTCTTTTTTGAACCCTAACCTTAGGCCTTCCATAATACAATAAGCATTACAAAAAAATTGAAATAGGGAAGTATAAACCTAGCTTTTGGAATTCAAAGCACACAATTTCAAAAAGGAAACGAACATTTCCAATGAATTATTGTGAGGCACCTGCTTGAAGAGCTGTACTAGATGGAACAGGCGACTTGTCTAATCCCTCCAGATCAGCAACACCATTTTTTGCATGCTTCAACTTCACTTCCGATGTGGTATGTTCTACTTGGAAGCCGTCCATCATACCATCCGTTGTCAGCTTAGGTCTAACCGGAACCGTTTCCGGTGCATGGAATACAGTCTTGCTAGTCGTTTCCGATGTACTATAGGGTTCATCGTCCATGGTTATAAGCGGTGGAGGCTGCTCCTTAGAATTTTCAATTCCAGACGAACTAACTGTGTTATCTTGGAACTCGCTCATCACGCCGTTCGCTCAACGTTCTGATTTATTGCTGCGTGCAAAGAAAATTACTTTGTTACGAGCGCGCTTTGCGCGTCAGAGACTCGCAATGCGCTCAAAGTCCATAGATTCGCGCACGCGCATCGAAGTGTTTCATGAAACCTTGAAAGCTTGTTTCACAAGACGAGCAAAGATTACAAATGCCTGCATTAATATTTATCTTCAGATGCTGTGCCATGCAGTAGTAACACTAGCAGTTCCCGTGGCATTTATGCAAAATACGCGCGAAACAAGAGAAACATGGAAACAAGGTTTCTTTTACACTGGACGCACAAGGAAAACCGCGGGACATCTTCGAAACAACAACAACAACAACAACAACAACAACAACAACAATAACAACAAGATATCCTCAGGTAAATTGTCGGAAATTTGCTACGAGCAGCACTGTCACATGTCAAACAGTTTCGAAGTGCAAAGCAAATTCGCTAAAACTCCTATTTCCCTGAGAGAACATGGTATGATGTATTTGTTAATCAAGTGCAATTCTGTCTTAATTGCTCTTAGGCTACGTTACAAGATGCCAATTGCAAAAACAGGAACAACAAAACCACCACCACCACCAACAACAACAACAACAACAACAAAAACAACAACAACAGCTACAATAACGACAGTAATTCATTTACCTAACACTACATCGCATCCAAAGGAATTACAAGAGGTTCCATTACGTTCTGTTACTAATGCAAGTATAAGAATAGGAGACAGCCTCAGTAGCCGGGGCGTGTAATACCTATTCATCCCACCTCGTTCCAGTCAGAGAAATACGAATACATCGTAATACATAATGGAGGTTTCAGGAAGAGTAGAAGTTCAAGAAAATACCATAAGAACAAAAAAGTAAAGCAATGTTAGAGATGCTGACTGGATTAGAAGGCTGATTCTAGGCCACTCTAGAAACATCGTCTATTTTAGCCCGGGGCCGTTTTTTCTGGCGCACTCTCCCGAACTTTTGAAACGTCTGGAGCACGCTGCCAAGCCTTGCCGACTCTAGGCCACTCCCGAGACATCGTTGATGTTTAGCATCTGTGATATATCATGCTTTTCTGGCGCACTCCTAAGACATCTTCGAGTTTAGGAGAGTATAAATCTACCATTTACTCCTCAAATAAGGGGTTCAATGCGATTGGTCTGATGTGACGTAATCTCGCGACAGTTAGGCTTACAAGATGGCGACCGGTCTGCAGTCGTTACTGATGGAGAAGCTTTGGCTCGCATATTATTTATTTATTCCCTTTTTTACTGGCCACGTCTGACATTAACCCAAACCCAACTCTAACCGTAATACTAATGCTAACTCTAACCCTAACCACTAACCCTTTTCCTTAACAAGCTGGAGCAAAACTCAAGCAATATCATGATCTGTCCGCTTCACACAGAACTGGCAAGTCATTATGTGACTTGTAGAGATAAGACCGGTAGTTCATGTAAACTTCCAAGAGATTTCTTTTGCCACTCTCCGCGGAAAGCTTGAGGATGACATCCGGTGTAAACGTTTCAAGGTCGGGAGAACCACTTTAACCCGCCAGTATGCAAGCTTTGGCTTATGACCCATCCATACAGATTGTTTGCATCCAATATTGGAGAAACGTTGTTTTGCGTCCCCAATATATCGATTGTTGGGTTTAGCATATCGTTCTACGGCTTGTGTTGTGCCGCCAAGAATACTCTTTTCAAACATCAGCAAATGTCAATCTCCGTTATAAGGTCCAAGTTGACACCCGCCTCCTTCAAAACAAGCTTGTCATGCTAATCCAGGGCTCTTGTATAAATGTTCTGGATCAAAAACATTATGTGTAAGGCACGTGTCTCGGAAAGTTTCGAAGGCGTCTGCTAATACTAACGCATACGTTTTCAAGTAGATGTCGTGATAACACCCTAGCGTTTTCTCTGGAAGACCGTTCCATACCTTTTGAGCATGTTCGTAGACCTTAAAAGTGTGTTCCAGAACCGGCCAGGCATCCATATCGTTGAGAGAGTGTGCCAGAACTGGCCAGGAATCCAGATCCTAGAGAGCGCGCGCCAAAACCGGGCTTGAACGATACTTGTGGTGGACCGATACTTTCCTACACGGTTCAATACGGTACGACACAACGGAACGATACGATTCACCGTTTAGCAGTCTCAGAAAGGCTCGAAAAGTATCGTCCGTAAACGAGCAATACTTTTTCGAGATCGTAAATTTTACGAAACTTTGCAAGACTTAGCGAATTCGGATTCAAGACATTGTTCGTTTACGATTTCAAGTTCTTAAAACATGTTGTGTTCGAACTTAATGATTGAATCGTTCGAATACCGATCAATTTTTTTTTTTTTTTTTTGTGAAGCATGGTTCCTTGCTATTGGGATTGTCGACGTCAGCTTTAGGTCAGGTGGTTCTAGTGCATACCAGCGCTGATAGTTACTAAGACGAACTAGAAGAACTTTGTAATAGTCTGCACTGCGCAACTTGGCAAGGAGCAAGAGTCGCTAGATTTTAGCGTGTCCATCTTCAATGGTATTGATTTTTCGTGTGAACGCTTTGAATGCAGTAATTGGATCATTTCAACATTCCAACCTGCTTGGTACATTAGTAGCAAAACTATTTGCTTATCGGCAACTTGAGCGTATCAACGGCTCGTGTTGAACTTTTGCTTTGTTCGTTTGAAGTTTGATTAGCTTATCATATGTTCTGCTTTCTTAATCAACAATTTTAATGTATCTCCTGATCAGAAATATTTTGCATATTACTTTGTACGTTTTGCTTGCGTTTTCTTTTTGCCTACAGCTTTGGTTGGTGATGTTTCGTAATAACAATCCTTCTGCCAGAGACTTGAATTTTTACAATCCGTTACCCCGCGCCAATTCATCTGTTTACTGAGTTTACACTAAATCTTTTCTTACTTTTCTGACTAGATTGTTAGGCACATATTAGTTGAGATGGTTGTCAATTACCATTACTGAAACATGTGCCTTATCAAAGAGTTCAATTTGGTTACTATCGTCACAGACGTCTTTTCGTCTCCTCAAACATAACATTAAATTTAGAATTTTGCGTTATTTTATTACGGAGTGACGTTCCGGTCTGATTATTTATGATATATCTTGTTTCTGTATACAGGCGCTCGTGAGAATTCGAATTCTCGCTTTCTAATCTGGTTATTGCGAGTTTTTCGCCAGTAAATCAATACCAGTGACGAGAATAAAGCGATTGGGCGAAGTTTTAACCGAAGCCTTTGAATGCTTCACTTGTTATGCACTGTTGTGATATACTGTTGAAGATTACGTGACAAAACCACTCACCTAAAATCACGCCTATTTCGACGTTCAGGGTCGCAAATGCAGTCTGTAGCTTTGGCTGTGTGGAGCTACTCTGAGATCATTATTAGAACTATTTTGCTAAAACATTTCTTTTTGTAAAAAAAAAAAACATAACCCCAAAATGAGCCCAGCTTGACTCGCTTGGTGAAAACCAATCTTTTGCTCAAACCTTCTGAGTAATTCCGTGCTTAAAATGCCTCAGTATCCAATAGTTCAGGTTAGCAACACGGTGCGTAGCCTATATATAGAAGCAAACGTTAAATTGGTTACAGGAAAACTTGATTTGTAGTCCATGTAATGCCTGTGCCAGCAAATCAGATTCGCTGGAAGGAATGATTACAAACGATTTCTTGCATTCGAAGAATAACCTTGTGCTGACTAACTACTTTACTACCGACAAGAGTAGACTGTGTCGTCGCGAAATAATATTCTTCTGGTCTAAGCTGTTCTGGTTGACAAAGGATATCTAGTTAGGTCGATTCCTTTCTTGAGCCCGATCTCTTTCCCGGAAGGGTCAGGGAGATTTGCAGATGTCGTTTTTACATGAATTTTGATTGAGGACTTATTCCAGATCTTAGACTCGGTGTTTTTGCGATTTTGATTGAGGACTTCGGTGTTTTGGACGACGACTAGTCTTATCAATGCCTATTTTAGTCGTAGGCCATGTTGAACAACATACGACCGTTTTATCGTTTGGCTGGAAGTAGACTGGAACCTTGAACTTTCCACGGCCTAGTCACGCTCATTAACTATTAGGGCACTAGGGTGCGATTATGAAACAAAACTGGAGGCACTTCGAGGAACTACTCCACGTGTAATTACCTAGAGCACAATTTTGGAAGCAATCTTTCTTGGGCATGCAGGGCACATGTAATGAAACAGGCTCGAGCAGAGTCAAATTGTCTAACCAACCATTATCTGGCAAAGTCCTAAAAAGACATTGACGTCGAATTAGACAAGCCTTGAGCGAATGACACACATTTTGTTGGTCGCACAGTACAAATTTTCAAGCCGAAGTTCGTTTTCTTTATTTAAATTTTTATGATAATGAAAGGAGATGGTGTGTTGCCCCCATAGTGAGTATTTGATGGTTGTGCGAGTGCATCCGTGACGAACCAGAGGGAGTCGGCATGGACTCCGACAAACGGACAAGATTACAAATCCTGTCAAAGCAAGTAAGTCAGATCGACGAAAGGCTTGATGAAAGACCATGAAAGACCTTCGATGGCAACTTGAAATAGAGCAAAGATCAGTTGAATTTATGCGTGTCCTTAAAGAAGGAAATGATGAAGCGTAATTGTTTTTGAATGCCAAGTTGGAGCAGTCAAAAGCACGCAATGAGGATTCAAGAAGAGATTTGGAGCGGTTTCTTTCTTCCTATCAGTAAGTCGCAGCCAATTTTTATGCTCTTTATCAGTCGCGTAAATCAATCCAATCTCATTTGTAACTCATGCGTTTGCAATGACATGATATCGCTGTAGCACGTGAAAAAAGATTGATCCCTGGCCAAAATAAACTTAGCATTCTCTCTCCAGGTTAAAAGATCAGTGCAAAGCTGGCTCTAATAAACAATGTTGCAGAGAAGAAGAGTCATTGTTTGTAAATGAAGGATCTAAAAGAAATGAGGTGGTCGAAGAACTAGTAGAAAAGCTGAGAAGAGAAGCAGAGAAGAAGAGAAGACATCGTATAGAACTAAGGAGGTTGAGCATCTTAAGCTAGAGGTAAAAGATTAGTATTTAATCAAGTTCTAAACATTTTTTTTATAATAAACTAAGGATTTACTTTGCCCACGGAACCAGGTCCCGTTTAATTGTCTTATGTCCACGCATCATACAAGATAAACAACTAATTAATTTTTTGATTTACAACAAATCCTTTCACATCTTTCATGTTCTGTGGCGCTCGTTGTGCAAGTATTAGGTGTATTCGGAACACTATACTGGTTGACTGAGGACTTCTATACATTGTCTTTCGTCTTCCTAAGGTGGCGGAATTAAACATATCTCTAAAGGATGCTCACCAAGAAATTAGCGTTTTGTGGGCACAGAAGGAGAAACAGGGCGCTAAAGCGAAGTCCATCATAGAAGATTTTAATAGCCAAATAGCGAAAGGCAGAAAAGAAATCGAAGTCCTGTCGAAATCTGAATCGGACTTACAAGCTTTAGTAACTGGCATGAGAGATTTCAAGATCAAGCACAGTTGAAATTGAAGGTGGTATGAAATGACTGTCCTTAAACAAATTATGAAAAGACGCACTTGGAAAAATTCTTATAGCATCAAACTAACTTATCAAGCTTATCAAAATGTCAGATTGGATGCGTAAAATTTGAGCTTATGTTGGCGTAAGTCAAATAGCCCGTGTTTCTTTCGAGGCTTAATAAGACACTGTGTGTCAATTGTCTGCATATAGTTAATCGCATGTCAGCATGACCATATGACTTACCTTCTATTACTTACCCTGTAGAACAATTATCGATCAGAATTGTTAGCACTTTCACAGCAAGCCGTGGACGAGAAGTTTCATAGAGGCGAAAGCGAGCGTGCCCACAACGAACACGTACAAAATCAGACACGCCAAAGATGCTCAAATTAATAACTTATCTTCAACTGTAGCTATTCTTGCAGATGCTTTACGAGGAGTTGACAGGAACTACAAAAAACTCAACCTTCCGTTCCTCCGTAGACTTTTGATTCGCTTCTATTGATGTAGAGAGAGAGAGAGAGAGAGAGAGAGAGAGAGAGAGAGTAGAGAGAGCGAATTTCTGGGTGCTCTGACAACGTATGCAAGATACTATAAGTCGTAATATATTTTTAAAAATTGTCTGGACGGCTAGGCTTCCAGCAGATTTACCTCTCTGTGAACTGTCTAAAATTTTGTATACTTTCTAAATTTCAAACTATTTTCTTGCACATGAACACTATAAATTTTTCATTTATTTCACGCTGAATGGCGATATCGGTTGGAAAGCCTTTATACAAATATGAAGACGCTGGACTCTGCGGGGACCTGCCAATAAGTGTGATCGCACACCAAGTCCTTTCGATCAGCATGGCATCAACAGTCTTCATAACCTGCAGCCGAAGTTATTAGGCACCTTAACCTTAACGTCCAATAACAAATTTACCACGCATGAGGACTTCAACGCTGAAGACGAGGAGGTCGAAATGATACTTTCCTTGCGTCTTCTGGTGTCCATGGCTGTGTTGATGGTAGAAGCCGATGCGTCCACTTCGTGCTCCCCGGCCCAAGTTCCACAACTTGTTTATTTCACAGACCAAGCTGGTCGACATCTTTCTAAGCCTGAGGCTGTTCCAAAGAGAGAATGGCTGAGCTGCACCGACAGATATTAAAGCAAATTGTTGCAGGCACTGTCCTTGAGACAAACTTGTAACCTAATATTCTTGTAAGAGTTTGTTGTTGTGTCTGAATGTTTGAATGTGTTTGCAGGTGTTTGCAGGGGTGTGAGTGTGTTTATATGAGTTTGCACGTGCATGTGTATGCATAGATGAATATGCCTGTCTGGGATATGTTCAAGAGACCGCTTTTCCCTTTGAAATCATTGTTGTCGTGGTGCATAACATTGTTTCTTTGTTTGTCTGTGTTTGTACGTGCATATGAGCTTCTATAAATCCTTGTGAATTATCTAACTTTAAAACTAAACTTCGTTGTGTGAGCGAGTGTGTGTGTGTGTGAAATTGGAAAGTCGTATTTTTGTTTCTGGTTTGTGGCAATACGTCCATGCACAGTGTTTTTTTTTTCGTTTTGGAATGAAATTTAAATTCTCCTTCGTACAAAAATTTGTTAACAAGCGGTTACTCGCTCCAGTCTCAATAGCTGCCTGCTAAGTCCTATAATCTAGATTGGTTCTGAAAATATGCCGTGTAGCCTTCTATAAACTTAAGTGGATTGTTAGTCGCATTCTATCGGCTCATTGGAAAAAATTTCCCCCGACAAACGTTACGTAATACATACGTATAT